>CAJVQA010000192.1:0-40307 GCA_910591915.1 Cetraspora pellucida
TACAAAAAGGACAATAGGTCAAATCTTCCCTACAACCGGCCTATCGTAAAGCTCCTTATAGTATCTAGGAGGCTATTAAATTTAAATTCTATTTTTAAATATTTATTCTTTATTTTTAGTTGTTTTTATTTATTTTATTTATTTTTATATTTCTTTTTTTTTTTTATTTTATTTTTCTTTAAATAAAAGATCTTCCACTCGATCTTTATTACTTTAAAATTTGCTACAGCTTGATAGTTTTTAGTAAATTTTATTACAGTAGTAACAAGAAGGTTGACCAAAATATTAACAGAAAGAGAAATACTCAAAGGCCAAACTATGTAAGTTTGTTTGATAACTCAACAGAGCAACTAATATATATGCTAAATATAATAATAAAAAAAGTATAAGAGAAGAATAAAGAAACATGAATACTTCTGCAAAACATAAAGAAGACATTTGACTCAGTTCTATTAAAAAGCTTGAAGTGGGCTTTTAGAAGAATCAAAATACTACAAAAAACAATAAAGTATAACATCAACCTCTTCTGCAATTATCAACTTAAGTAATTACAGCTTATGGGCTAATAGAAAAAATAATAACAAAAGATAATATAGATTAAGGAAAGATGATTTTTTCACTAATCTAGCAACTTTTTTATAATCTATTGTTGAAAAGAATTCAAGAAGATAAATCATTAGACTATACAGTAAAATAAGAAACATTAAAATATATATATATTAATTATATTACAAAACATAAGCAAGCAATAATTGCTTATGCAGATAATACTATATAGATCACAAATAGTAGAAATTAACTGCTAAGAATTCTTGAAATTGTAAAGAAGTTCTTCAAAGTAAATGATATTAAAATAAATAAAACCAAATCAAAACTCATAGTAATAAATTCTAGATAAAAAAAAAAAATAGAGAAATTATATTTGAACAAAGTAGAATAATAGAAGAGCCAAAAAACAAAGTTATAAGATCATTAAAAATTTGGTTAAACAACAGAATGAGAGAGTCACTAGTTTGTAAAAAAGCAAAAGAAATAGTTAGCCAAATAGTTAAAGACCTTAGATATAAAAAAATAACAATGAATCAAATCATGTATATAAACAATATAGTAATAATTTTAAAATTAGAATATCTTTTGTAGTTAACAAGAAGTACAACATAATGAAAATGACAAACATTTACATAATTGAGTACAAAGATCTGAAAAACTGTAAAACACTAAGTCAAGAGATAGCAACAAAGCAAATAAACAATTTATTTGTAAAACTTAATAGAAAAGATACTCTAGATAATCTAACAAGCTTAGAATAGCTTAAAAGTATTAGAAAGCAGGCTTAATAAAAAATATTTAGGACTTTAAAAGAAGACCAAAAGAAATAAAATATTGAAAACATAACTTAGCTTGTTAGATAATAGTTAAAACAAGAATGATAGAAATAAATATCAGAACAAAAAATTATCTGTAAAAAGTACATAGTTATAAAATAAGTATAAGAGACTTAGTTAAAATTAAATTATGAATAGCAAATAGTAGCACAATAAATGAATAGAATTTGATATATTTGAACTAACTCATAAACATGAAAGAAAAGAATCTAATTATGTAAAAACAACTTAAAAGTTTTCTAGAGCTGTTCTATAAAGAAAAAAAAGTCAAATAGTTTAATGAAATAGAAGTAAATATATTAATAATACAGACAAGTAGAGAAATACATGACTAATACAAGATTAGTGACTATAATATACAGATACTAATGATTAATTAGATAAAGATATTGAAAGACAGAAGAAAAAGAGAGTAGATTGTATACAAACCAAAACACAATTAGCAACTCAGTAAGATATCAAAGAAAAAAAAAAAGATTTTTGCTAAGTATTGGTTATTATAGAAAGTAAAAGGCAAGACATATACTAAGATAAGGAAATGCAAAGAATGTAAGAACAGAACAGAACAAATAATAAATAATTGTAAAAAGTAGATAAGATAAAATAATAATATAAAGGCAGTTCCAAAAACATTGATAGAGAAAAGCAGTAACAAGATTAACTTTAGAACAAATACTGGAAAACAAAATAATAAAAAAATGAAGAAAAAAAGAAAGAAGTCTAATTAGATTAAAACAAATAAAAGAATTAAAGATAGAATTAATCAAGAAACAAAATTAGATAATGAAATTACAGATTACTTAATAGAAGTTCTAACAAAAAACAAGATAAAAAACAAAGACAAATATACTTTTTATACAGATGAAGCATTATATAAAAAGAAAGAGAAAAATAGTATAGAAAAGATAGACATTGGTTAGGTACAAATTAGTAATAAAAAAACTAACCAGAAGAAGAAATGATATTGAAACTTAAAGGTTAGTTCTCAGCAACAACAACAGAATTAGTAACAATATAGTTAACAATTTTAACTATATCAGAGAAGAAGAATATAGAAGTGCATATAGATAGTCTTATAGTATTAAAAACATTAACAGAGCAATTCAAGAAGCAGGAGATAACTAAGTTCTAAAAAAAAAAATTGATGTAGATAATGAACATTGTAGGTTTACTCAAAATCAAGAACAATAGAATAAAACTAATTAAAATTAAAACTTACAGTAATGATAAGTAGAATAACAGAACAGATTTACTTGAAAAAAAAGAGTAATATATAGAAAGACAATATTTACAAAGAAGATCAAGTGTAACAAAATAGTGTATTATTTAGAATAAAAAAACAAGAAAGTTGATATACCAACAAGATTTTTTTGCAAAATAGTTACAAATATCAGAATTAGACCAAGTTGGAGAAAAACAAACCTAATTTGAGTACTAAAATCAGAAACTGAGAACACTTAATATAATTGATTAAACTTTTAAAAAAAGATGAATAGAATAAAAAGTATATACTATATAACAAGAAAACTTAGTATAAAAAAAACAACAATAATTAAATATATAATAAATAGCCTACTAATACTAGATAAATTAAATAGAAAAAAATTATAAATATATAATGACTAACTGCCAAGTATATTAAAAAAATAAAAAAAAACTTAAACATATTTAGTAACTTGTATTGAACAAAAAAATTTGTAGAAGAGGATCCAAAAAATAATAATAGCAATAATATAGAATAGTTTTAAAAAAAATAAAAAAGTTAAAATTTTGTCTCTAATGCTATATAAGGCATTATTTATAAAAACAGAAGCAGTAAAAATTACTAATAGAAAGGCTTTGATAAAAAAACTAATAATGAATAAGGTTGAGAAAAAGATCAATCAGATTCTAGATAGATAGGCAATATAAAGATGTATAGATATAGTAACAAGAACAGTATGAAATATATTTTATAACCAAATATGAAAAGTTTGATATAAAAAAATACAAAAATAAAAATAAAAATTAATATAACAAAATGAAAAAAGATGTTTGAACTAAAAGAAAATCAGAAAAAAGAACAAAAAAGAATAAATTAGTAAAAGAAGAAGAAAAAAAAATGAAAATGAAAAAAATAATCTGAATAAAGAAAGAAGCTTAAAAAACAATTGATATGCTTGACACAGAAAGAAGAAGACTTTTTTAGTATGACTTTAAGTAGTTAAATGAGCAGTTTATTTCACTAAGATAGTGCAACAGGTTGCACTTAGGTATTAATAAGGTGACTAAATGATGCTAGACTTGAATATTGGGAAATTCTATATAATTATAAATGTATATAGTTTCAAAAATCTTAATAAAGTACTAGTGTAACTGCTTAAGATTAAAAAAAAAAATTTCATGATTATTTTTGCAAAAATATAATATCTATGAATATTAATAATTTTTTGATTTACCTGTTAAAGAAGTTAATGTTCTTAATTACTAGAAAACTAAAATTTAAAAATTTTTAATAGGCTCAACTTACTTGTATAACGTATGATTATTTAGTAGTTTAGGCAACAAGTGTTGCAAGTAAACAAATGATTAGTATAATCAAATTTACTATTAGTTCAACTAGAAATCACTTAGAACTTGAAAAATCTTGTGCTACTCTTTGCCTTAAAACCTGGTTTGCAACAAATCTAATAAAGTACATAAAAAATAATTAAAACAATAATAAAAATAAAATACTTTTTTAAATAGTTAGTAACAGTTATATTTCATAGTTTCGCTTTTTTAGGGTATTAAAAAAGAAATAGATTATCAACTAGTTCGAAATTTGTGTAACATAAAAACTAGTTAGATTCGGATCTATCATAAACCGTTTAACATCTCTACTTTCACGAATATATTTCTAGAATATGAATTTAAAAATTAGGATTTGAGAGTAAATAAATTTATAATTTATAATATTTAAATTCAATAATTAATGTAAATAAATCTTGAATATAATAAAAGTAATTGCAAATAAGTTTTTGAAAGTGTAGTTAAACTTTGAAGCACGTAATAATAAATAACAAATTATAGAAATACTGCACCTAATTATTCGATTACGGAATGCACTAAATGTGGCGATAGATAAGTTGATACATAATTGACCATATGAGTGTGATGAATAATTGTATATGACAAAATAAGAATTTACTAATTAATTATATTAGTTAATCTTTATTCATCACGCAAATGATTTATCACACCCAAATTTGCAATCACCCAATCAATTAATTGATTGCAATCACAATCAAATTTATTCGGTAGATTGCAAATTTATTTGGTAGGCCTATTTTAAAGTAACCTAAAATTACGATATACATTTGTTATAAAATATCCAATAAATAATTTAAACTACAATAATTCATGAGTATCTTTGATTCATGTACGTAGTCAAATTTCATTCTATCTTTAAAGTTAATTATCGTTTTATCGAAAAATCTATAGTAGTGCGTTTCCTAGGTACGTACATCTATTTTACGTAACATTCATGAAATAAATAAAAGATATTACATACTATAATAAATAAACCTGGATAGTTTTTTGATACGTAATACAGGATTTTGAAGATATGAATCACTTGATAAGGATAAAGTTGTTATTTTCTTTTGGAATTTACCAAATTTGAATCCAATCCAAGGAATCCAAGGAAATCCAAGGGAATCCAAGGATTTTTAAAAAAGGAAAAACAATGACAAATCGGGATTATTGATAAGTAAGGTAAGTATGGGAATAGTACGTACCGATAAGTAGATCAAATCCGAATTGTTTGCGGAAGGGCGGGACGCATTAAGCGGATGATCAATAAACTTGTGTGATACATAACTGACACATTTAAAGAAACGCCAAAAAAGCAAAAAGCGAGGGCGGAAATAGGAAAGAAAAACGGATTAAGCATATTTGTTTGTAGAAATTTGACGGGAAATAAAGGATAATATAGATCTTTAGATCTACCTAATAAGTTAAAATAAGTCAAAAAGTAAACACTTTGAAAATGAAAGATTTTTTTTTTTAATAATTTAACCACAAAAAAAGAAAAGAACCCAGATTTATTGATTACATAATTACAAATAATCAATAATCAATAATCAATGATTTAATAATCAAGAATTTATAATAATCAATGATCAATAATTTATAAGAATCAATAATTTATGATAATCAATATAGTAACGGTAATAGTAAATGCTAATAAATTTAATGATGATAAACTATCGCTGTGTAAACTATAATGATGATGAATTAATGACGATGAATTAATGATTTGATGGAAAAATAATGAAGTAGATAACATTTAAACATTGACTTGCCTTTATCAACAATATAAGTATGTAGTATTGAGTTTGTATTAATCCAGGTTTTGATAGAATTAAAATTTATTAGGCATTAAATCTTACATTATATTCATCATTAATCCAAAATCATTAAAATAATTAATCCAAAATAATCCTAAATAGATTGGTTATATTGTGCTAAAAAAAACACATCATAAATTATCATCAATTATCATAAATTATCACAAATATTGTGAATAATAATAAGAATAATAATAGAGACGTACGTACTTATAAAGTTATAATAAAGACATAGATAGAATTAATATAATAAGAGATACAGTATATATAAATAAATATATATATATATAATACTTATAAAAAAGAAACATGATCGTGAGTTCATTTTATTCATTCATTCAACAAATTCTATTCATGAAATTTGATGCATGTGTTTAATTTTTAATAATTTTCATGTGCCCTGCAAGTAAATATTTTTGAAAAATCGTTAAATCAGGGTACTCTACTTATTCATTAATCGTTGTTAGATTATTTTGGGTAATTGGCGCGCCGATTTTTACCAATTGTTCATCGTCTTACTGAGTTTTTGCCACAACAAAATGAGGAGTAATTCTTCAATGTGTTTATCCGAACACAACATTTATATGATAAGAAAAACATTCATCCATTATAAGGTTTATAATAGGATGGTGAGGGAAAAAAATATATATATGAGATAATAATGTATGCATGTATGCATGTATAATATCATGAGCTATTTTCGTTTGGATAACGCCACATTAGAATAAAAAAAGAGAACGCGCAATTTGCACTAAAAAATTAACAAGTTTTTATAGTTTTGCACAAAAATTGAAAAGAAAGTTAACCTTTGACAGACAATAAATATAAATTAATATAAATTAAATATGTATATATATATTTGTTTTTGAAATTAATAAACTTTGAATATTTTGTACAAGAATTGACAAGTTGTAAATACAAAGTTGTAAATAAAGAGGTTGTATTAATAAAATTTGTAAATAGATTTGCATAAAAATAATTCGTAGATAAGTTTTGTATTAGCTTTAGTTATGATTAGTAGTTGAATTGAACGGTTAAAATCGACAGGATAGTAAGATTCCTCGTGGATAGTACAGCATTTACTAACGTTTACTAAGGTTTATCAAGGATTACTTGTGCTTGGGAAAACCGATGAGAAGATATCGCGCGTTACAGATTTGTTATGAATCACAAGAATTCAAAAGAATTGAATTGAAGCATGCTTGAGATAAAAAATGTTACCTCGCGTTGTATAGTCTATCATAAAAACAATCGATTTTGGAAAAGTATCAATGTCGGCCGAGCATACAATGTTTTGTACACGGAAACACGAAAAAATGCATCATACCATTTAATCCATGAGATTTTTATACGTACAGTATGTAAGTACGTATATGTATCAGGTGTATCAAATGTATCAGATGTATCATCATATGTATCAGGTATGTAGGTTCAGAAATTCTACGTAAATAAAACTTATCAACATTAATCAATTTTAAATATTTTTATTGACATTAATTAAACTAAGAAGAGCAATTAAACAATTAAAATTCCTATCGCTATCATTTCTATAATTTCTATAATTTCTATGATTTCAAATGGGACAATTACCATAATTTATTGTTTAATATAAAGATCCATAAAAGAAGAAATAATTAATTGTTTATGATGATTATCAATAGTTGGTTGGGGAAACTAAACATTAAATTGGGATGCAAAAAAAAAGAAGCCCCAAAAATTATAAATCACAAAAAAGTAGTGATCCAAATATCGAGGCATTTACTATAATCATTTGAGCTTCCAAATTTGGTTGATAGGAACACAAATAATCAAATAATGCAAAATTAGTATTTGCGTATATTGATACATTTTTTTTTATAGCGATTATAGCGATAATTGAGGAAAAAAAAAAAATCATTTTTTCTTTAGAGACTATAATTTATTTGGAAACTATAATTCAGCCTCAAATTTATTTTGTACGTATTCTCAAATTTATTTGCATCAATTAAATTATCCTGTCAAAAAAAATTTTTTTTTATTAAATGTTACGTAAAGAAAGGAAAGAAATTCGATCCTAATACTCTAATGGTATGATTAACAAATTTTTAGGTTTTTGACGCGTAATTTTTAACATATCAGATATTGATAATTTCGCGCGTTATTAACATCATGTTACGTATTAAAGTTATTAACATCATATATTAAAGTTATTAACATCATGTTACGTATTAAAGTTATTAACATCATATTATTAGAGTTATTAACATCATGTCATTAATATCATGCTATTAATACAATTAATACGACGTACGTCAAATTTATTTTTTTAAGAAAGATATTCATTACACGTAGGAAATTAAGAAAAAAAAAATTTTTTTTTTTTCAGAGAAAAAAAGATTTTTTTCCATGTTTATTTACAAAAAAAAAAATAAAAAAATAAAAATAAAATAGAATAAAATGAAATGAAATAAAATAAAAAAAGTGATTGCATTTAATCACACTACTACGATAAGTAGAAAATTGTCCAAGATACAAGATTCGATATCGATATACCTTCTTTGATTAACGTTGTAATTAGTATTTGCCTGTCATGAAAATCATGAAAAATGAAAATAAAAAAAAAATAAAATAAAATAAAAATCTACGCAAGAAATATACAAAGAAAAAAAAAAATGAAATAAAATATAAAAAGTAAAACGAGACGGTAATCTTTCTTAAATGATTTTTTTTTTTCTTTAATAAATCAAATAAAAAAATGACGCTTAAAACTACAAAACGATTTACTATATATCATAAATACAAAAATAAAATGTTTACATTCAAAGTAATTTTAAAGTTTTTATGCATATGTACAAATATCCCTTGTTTGAAAAAAAAAAAAAAAGATTTAGCATTTTAATCTATTTGATTTTTGAAATGCAATTGATTGTAATTTGTTTGATAAATTATAAAGTAATAATGATTCTTCTTTCTTAATTTTAGTCAAATTTCTAATTTAACTAAGTTTCAAATACATATTTTCATCTGTAGGAGATGTGGTTTGATGATCGAAAAAGAAAAGAGAAGAATATTCTGCTTGTGGAAGACTATAAGAATATGGATAATAATCAGCCACTTCTAGCATTTGTGATGAGCCTGGTAATTGATGAGCAGATCCATTTGATGCTTGAAACGGTTTAGATTCATAACAATTAGGATGATTCTGTTCGTTTGGTGTTGAAGGTCCACCACTTCCGTCATCATTACATTCATAACCATTACTAAATGATTCAGATCCATCGTCATCAGATGATGAGGTGTGAACATGATTTAAGCCATTTGTTTCACAATTATGGCACATATTATTTTCGAAAGAAGAAATAGCTGATAAATTGGATGGATTGCTGGTTAATATCATGGTTGGATCAACGCTACCAGACATTATTGAAGAATCGTATTGTTGTTGTTGTTCGAGTTGAGTATTTGTAGGTGAAATGGAAAGACTCTTTGCTCGCTCAGTAGCAGCAATAAGAACACGTTGTAAACTATCGATTATTCCAGAGATTTTGTCTTCATTTGTAGAAATTCGTTCCAAGAGAGAATAAGTATAAACTAAGAGTTGTCTGTCAAGTTGGCATTGTTTTATTGCTTCAAGAAGCCCTTGAAAAACGGGAGAACCGTTAAAACGTTCTTTATTTTCGTATAAGAGACAAAGTGTTTCTTTTTCGATATAAGTTAATTCTAATTTGTCACTAGAGCTTTTCAAAATGGAAACGAGTTTGTCTTCAACTTTTTGTAGTCTTTGCTTGAGATTCTCCACTTGTTTATTTTTTCTTGGACTATTATCGTATTTGCAGAGTTCTGGATCACAATTTGAACAAGGTTTTCCAGTCTCCGCATCCCCATCACATTTGATCTTTCCTTGTCTACAACGTTGACAAGCTCTTTTATTAATTGGACCTCTGCTTCGCTTGGTTGAATTTGCCTGTGATGAGTGAGAAGAATTTGTGCGTCGCAAGAGATCCGGTTGAGTTGGATACCTAGAAGGATTTCCTGGTCTTGTTACTGTCATTGTTTTTTAATAAGATAATGAACAGATGAAAGAAGGGTAATAGAGGGTAGTGTAATAACGATTATGAAAATAAGTTGAGAATAAGTTGAAAATAAGAATTAATTTTGTGTCGTTTTTTTTTTAAAAAAGTTTCGTTCTAAGGTGACGAATTAAATTTGCATAAATATAAAGACTTAAAAATTTCGGATATAGTTTTACGCTTTTTTTTTCTTGGTTTAATTTAATTCATAAGCTGATTGTTTAACTTCTCGATAGATTGTTAGAATTACTTGTTAAAAAGACTTTTTTTTTCAGAAAAGAAAAAAGTTAGAAAAAAGTTAGAAAAAAGCGAATAGGTCCTTTTATAAAAAATTAATTATATACATTTTTTTTTAAAGTAATAAATACTTACAATTATTCAATATAGGGTATCAGACCCCAAATTCAAATAAAGAAATAATAAAAATACAATAAATAAATAATTTACTAGATATGTATACGAAGAAAACAAAACTTCGATGTGATTGATAAGAATTTTAGGGTAGGGTATTTATTTAATATGTATCATAAAAAAGTTCTATCATAAAAAGGTTCTATCATAAAAAGGTTCTATTATAAAAAGGTTATATTATAAAAAGGTTCTATCATAAAAAGGTTCGTGAAGTAATAATATGTACATACTTACGTTACTTAGTTACGTACTCTAGTTTTTTTTTTTGCGATTTGTTTAAAACAGAAAAGATCAACCAAAAGCTATTATAAAAAAAAAAGGGTTACCAACCATTTCTAAAGTGACATTAATAAACAAAGCGTCCGGTTACAGTAAATGTACAAACAAATAGCATATAGTCAGTATATTTAGTATATTTAGTATATTTAGTGTATATATTTAGTATATTTTAGTGTATATAATTCATTTGGAATTTAGAATTACGATATTTACATTTTACTTTGTTATAAACAAAAGTGATTTTTTTACAATAGACTGTAATATGTAGTATGTAGTGTATGTAGCACAGATCAAAAAAGAAAAAGTAATAGAATATATGTAGCATTATGGCGCATTAAATTACATAAAAATATTTACTGCGTTCAGAATTAAAATAGAAAATACAGGTAAATTTCTTTTAACCTTTGTTTGCTGAATAGAGGTTAAAAAAATTTGGACACGTTTTTATTTTGAAGAAGAAGAAAATACTTTTTATCTTGTAAATAACTAAATAAAAAAAAAAATTTTTTTTCTAGTACATAAAAGAAGTAAATTCAATCTCATATATGTTTCCTTTTTTATCCACAATAGTCAATTCGGATAATAAGATGTTTTTAAAAGGTTATTCCAAAAAATGATTTTCAAGTAGTCAAATCCTTTGTACTAAAAAAACGTTTATAACTTTTCAAGATCAGATAATGGACACAAGAGAAATCTTCAATGTATTGATTCCAAAAATCGTAAATATTAATTTATATATTAATTGATTGGATAAATAGATAATATCATAATTTTTTACATTATTTACATTATTTTTATTTTCTACATTATCTAAAAGAAGATTCTTGATCGATAATTAAATTACTTTATTTTTTTTATACTATCTGTCTATCTGTTATACTAGTATGTTATACTGTCAGTTATACTAGTTAGTTATACTAATTAGTTATACTAGTTAGTTATACTGTCTGTTATACGTACTAGTCAGTTATACTATCTGTTATACTATTTACTATACTATCTCTGTAATCGCTAAAATAAACATCCGAAACACGCGACCTCAAAAACAACTTTACAATTTATTATAGATTATCGGTTACCCAGAAATTTGGAGAGCTAATGGTCTTTATTTAAAATTTTTTTTTGTTATAATTATTAAAGTTTCTGCATTGACAATTTTCCTTTGTTTGCATTTTTATTTCTCCTTTGTTTAAAAAGCTTTGGATTTCCCACTGAGCAAACACACATGCTTTCTTATCATCATTATTTACATTAATATTTATTTTACATAATTACAGAACTATTTTACATAATTATTTTACATAATTAATTGTTATTGTAGTTTAAATAATTAATTATTTATTTATTTTATATTACTATTTATACATTATCATCATTTTACATGTATATATAATACAGATATATGCGCAGTAGATGTCATCATTCTTCTTTTTTTTTTCTTTTCTCATATAAACTTAAACAGAAGAATTATCAATGCCGGAATTATTTTTACTGCGTGCGTGTAACATTAAATTCGTCATAAACTTTATGTGCGTTCTTAAAACAATTTAATTTCTAATCGAACACAATGCAAAATACAAAGAATGATATAAAAGAAGGTGCAACGACTCTAAAAGTCAAATCCCAAAAGCAGACTTTAAAAAATCAAGATTTATTTTATTTTATTTTATTTTATTTATTTTTTTAAGAAAATATATATATATATATATATATATATTTATTTATTTATTTATATATTGGTATTAAATATATATTAAATATATATTAAATACGTACGTATATATTTATTATCATGATTAAAAAGGGTAAAATTAAACCAATTATTAATTATCAATTAATCGTTATTGATTGATATATCGAATTATTGTTCTTCCCGTTATCAGAAGTCATAAGAACAAGTAAAAGGTGTAGGTGTGTGACAAATGATTATCAATCATTATAAATTATTAATATAAATTATTATAAATCATTATTTAGAGCCCCATGATATCAGGATATTTGAAATTTGATCAAACTTTTTTCTCTTTTATTTTATTTTATTTTTTTTGATACAGTATTTGCCCCAGCCAACTTTCATTGTTTGAATACTTATTTTAGAAAATTCAGGATGCAGGGTTGTTGATTCAACTTCTTTTGTTTAACAACTTTGGTAAATCACGTAAGTATGGTCATGCATTTACTTTATTACTGCGCTTAAACTTTATTATACATGCGCCATATAAAATACTAAACTCGGAAATTTGTGTTTGAAAAATGAAACAAAGGGTTTTGTCTCACAAATTTTGTGGCTCATGTGAAGGGGTGGCAGTAAGTTTTACGAGAATGGCAAATGATGATGTCAATTGTATTACCAAATGTTGTAAATGTTGTCTTGAGGGTTATCATTTTGAAATTACGAGGGAGATTACGAGGGAACTTGTTTTTTATTGATATTTCCTTTTATATTCTTTTATACTCGAGTTTAGGCCACCCATTCGTCATAACACACAACCTAATTGTGTTTGAATTTGGTAAATTTAACTTTGTATTAATATAATGTGATACGTTACTCCTTATATTTACTTATATATTTACACAAAGCATAATAGTAAATATAATGACATTAAATCATAAAATATAATTATCGTAAATATAATTATCTTTATAAATATATTTCATAAATATATATGCAAGTTATTTCTTTTAGGTATTCCGTTTTTAGATAACCCGAAAGTATAACGAAGGAAATTGTTGAATGATTATACTTTTTACTCTTTTTGAATTTTTCCTATTTATTTTTGTATTGCTGTATTGTATGTAGTGAAGTGAATATAGTGAATGTAGTGAAATGTAATGATTGTGATAACTGATCAACGATCATTATGATATTCAACTTTCTTGGTTATATTCATTCAATAAATTCCTAATAATTTTTATCGTTAATTCTATGACAAAAAAAGTCTTTTACGTATCTATTCTGTATATCATGAATATATTATATCATGAATATGTTATTATGAATATATTATATCATAAATATATTATTATGAATATATTATATTATGAATATATTATGAATTCAGAATTTATCGTATATTCTAAATATTTTAAAGAAACATGACGCACAAGTATGACATAATTTAATAAACTCACATGCAAACGTGCTTCCAAGAATTCCATTGAATTTTCTCTTTGTTAAATTACTCAAGAAAATAATTCTTGTCATTAGCTACGTACTTAATTGCTACTTAATTGCTACTTAATTGCTACTTAATTTCTACTTAATGGCTACTTGAACACATGACTTAATTATTAATACTCACATACCAATACCCGATTTTCTAATGTCCGAAATAATATACATTACTGCATTATGCGCGTACTGTTACTACCTATGTATCCGTACATATCGGGTACAGTACGTGCGTACTAATTAGCATACATATTACGCAGTATATGTGTCTAGACTGTGTCATATTGATATATGTGTTGCTGCGTATATACTGCGTATATCTGATATGTGCATAGTACGTATCAATATTAGTATTAGTATAGCACAGTACATACATACCAGCTAGCGTATAGCTAATGTATGGTTAGTGTATATTTAGTGTATCTATAAATGTACCCACCAATTTTCAAAAAAAAAAAAACCACCCCAAAATCATCTAAATCATCTAAATAATCTAAATAATCTAAATAATCGAAATTATCTAAATTATCTAAATTATCTTGGTCTGTAATACAAAAAAAATAAAAAAGGTTTCGTATCAAAAGCATCTGTGGCGTACGTACTTCTTTTTGATAAATCATGCGCATTCTTCTTTTAATACGGAAAAAAAAAAATGATACCATAATATATACTGGTAATACTTTAACTCGGGTTTTGTTCCCTTTCACATTCCTTTATTTATCTATTTCAATATGAAATATGCATCCTTAATTGCTCATCACTCGGTTGATTAGCATATTTGTTTGTTGACTTGTTATTTCTTCGTCGTCATGAAAAAAAAAAAAAAATTTCTTGGAAACAATATCCTAAAATGTAATTTTTCCGCAAAATTATGATATCATACAAGCGATTGCACTACGTACCTCTTTAGTGCTTACAAAATACTTGCAAAAAAGATTAAAGATTTTATTGATACCTTTTATTTACGTACACACGTACATACATTGTATTTCCGCAATGTTCTTGTCTTTCTTGTCTTTCTTGTTCTTATCATTCAGTTGCAGTTGCTGTTGTCCTTGGCTGTTGTCCTTATCATTCAGTTGCTGTTGTCCCCAGCTGTTCTTAACTAGTGTTACCTAAACAAGTAACATAATCAATTCAAGTCGATCCTACAAGTCGCACCATTTCACTTTTTTTTTTTTTTCTTTGTCGCTCCTGAACAAGCTTAAATATTTATCGATCTTTGTTGAGTACATCCGTGCAGAATAATGTACGTTTTTACGTTTACGAATAAAATTTTATTCTAATACGTATACCAAAGAATCTACCTATATTTAAGAATACTAAATACCTACTAATTGCAGTAAATACCCACTAATTGCAGTAAATACTCACTAATTGCAGTAAATTGCAGTAAATACCTACTAATTGTAGTAAATTTATCAAGAATACATAATCTCCGAATATTATACGTACGTATCTTTTAATTTCTTTTCCTTTACAAATTTATGTAAATTAATTTAATCCCTTTCCAAATCATTTTGTTTCGTTGAATTTTTGATTAATTGTTCATGCAAGTCTCCATATCTTTATTTTACCACGTTAACATTAAATACATAATATTTAAAATGAATGTATTAAAAATGACCAATGATTGTCAAGCCACTAACGTTCTTTGTGTGCCCTATTTTGGACGAAGATCGTCTCCTTTTCAGACATTTACTAACTGTTCAAGCCATACAAACTCCGACAACTCCGATCATCATGTGATTAAAAAAAGAGAAACGCGCATTTATTCTAAATTATATAAATTTAAATGTGAAAAATGTATGATAAATGAAATTTATTTTATGATTTTTATATATATATGATTTGTAAAATATATTTTATTATCTTTACCATTGTACCATATAAATCTTTTATTTACGGAACATTGCTTCTTATGTTTCATTTTTTTTTTTTTTTTTTTAATTCACTTCACATACTTCACACATGGTGACTTCTCATAATAACTTTGCATAGTAACTTCATATGGTGATATATATTTATACTTTTAACAATAAAGCATGCGAATAAAGTATGCGACGTGATTTATTTATCTACTGTATATATCAATAGATCTCAATATGTTTCAATATATTACAGTATTACATGTGCGATATAATCTATTTTATCGATGCTTTCAGTAACGCTTTTTTAGTAATGCTTTTAGTGATATAAATAAACAGAAAATTATAACCTGTTTGATGATATTGATTGATATGTAGTTCATAATTAATAATAAATAATAATAATAATAATAATAATAATATAATAATAATAATAATAATAATCATAGTTAATAATCATAGTTAATAATAACAATCATACTATAATGTACTGTATATAATACTGTAGCGATAATTAATTCTTTATTGTAAAAGAATAATGCTTGGAATTGGAATTTCAGAACTAAATTAAGGATCATGTTCGATCCGACTATTTTCTCTTTTTGAACATTTTTATTTATATTGATCATGTCTGTAAAAACGGTTTCACATTACATTTAAACCAATCGCGACTTTTTTTTTACTTTTTTTTTTTCTTTTTCTTTCTTTGATTATCTCTGTTGCCCAATTCTGTTTCAATTTATTGTATCAAATATAGTTTTTTTTTTGGTGCCATCCAAAAAAGTCTTGATTATACTTTAAAAAGTATTCTATTTCGTGAATATGCTGCATATATATATCGCGTAAATCCCCAATTTTATTTATACATCATACGATTAGAACCGTGATTAGAACTGAGATCATACCGAGATTATATTAGATATCACAGTATCAATACGTATATTATGCAACTTATTTAGAAACTGAATGATGTACGTGTGAAAAAAACACCTTGAGATTCTCATTTGACCTTTTTTTTTTTTAAAAAAAAAAAGAGGGAGTAAACACGACGCCTTTCTTGTTTATTCATCATTGTATAACATGCATACATACACCAATCTTAAGAAATTTCGGTTATTTACAAAGTTTTGTATAACTTTGATAAAATCTATCTATTTAAAAATCACACATGATTTATTATGCAATTAATTGAAATTATCTTTGATTAACCTTTTATGAAACTTTTTTTTTTTAAATCAAAAGTTTTATTCTCATATTGCCCTTTTTCATTTTATTTTTTATGTGTGTGTGTGTGTGACAATACCTCGATGATTTTTATTGGTTTATATTATTCTTTTATATTCTTTTATATTCTTTTTTATATTCTTTTATATTCTTTTATATTCTTTTATATTTTATTACATATAAATTATAAATTAACGATAAATTAAAGTAACACGAAAAATAAAAATATTTCCATCTTTTTTATTTTCTTCAAAAAATCCAAGATCAATTAAATTTATTATTAATTTAACTCTTCGAAAAATCCAAGATTGGATTTACTTTTTAAAAACGTAATCGGTTTCATAATCATTCTTAAAGATTAATTAGTAACATGATAATTGTTTAAATTTTATTTGCTTACAATACATGAATATTTTTATAACCTTTTATTTTTTTTTTGATCTCTTTACGATTGGATCTAATAATTATTTTTTTTCTCGGCTCATAGTAATAATCTAGGGGTAATCCGTTAATAATCGGAAATTTCCGTAAATAAGGTTACTTGATCTGTTCGAAAAAAAAAATACATAGCGATAGGTTGACTCATTTTATGTAAATCTAATTAATGTAAATCTAATTAATGATGATTAATGATGATCACATGTTTTGTATCTAACTTGTTCTTCAATATTGTAATATTGTGTGCACATGATTATAACCATTTAACCATTTGAAAATTTTTGTTCGTTCTTTCAAAATAATAATAATAATAATAATTGTGTTCAATTAAAGTTTGAGGCTTAAAGTTTCAGGTACATTGATAATGATACATTTTTTTTATCAGATGTCCAAATTTCAGATCAAAATGGGGTTCTAAAAAAACAAAAAAAAAAAAAAAATTCTAGACATTATTCAAGTAAAGCAAGTTATTAATTTAAATAAAAAATAAAAAAAAAATTTATATATATTACACGTTATAAAGATCAACAAATTAAAATGTTTCAAATTAATTCTTTTTGTAGTCAAAAAACTTTGTTAAAAATAGAACAAAAAACAAACAATCTGAAATGAAAAAATAGATTTAAGCATAGATCAACGATTAAAAGCCACGTTATACAATGCTAAAAATAGATTCTTCTTTTAGTATCGTAATTGCAGCTTAAATTATTTTTAATTTCGATTCGAAACGGTTCCTAAATTCTTGTGAATTTGTTTGTTTAGTTAATACGTAATAAGTAAACCATTTCTTTGTCTTTTCTTTTTAAATTATGATATCATCGGTATATCTTTTTTCCTTTAGGTGCATATATCGAAATCTGTAATGATAATGATAAAGTGTACATCAATACATTATAATGATAAAGTATCGTGTTGTTCGCATTGATAGTAAACTTTACTTCATTATGACACATAATTCTTCTGACCTGCTATTAATGACTTATGACTTACTCTTATGACTTCCAAAAAAACATAACACAATTAAACGTTAAAATAGTTGTCCATCCAATTTGGTAAAAATCGACATCTATTTTAAGAAAAACCAGGACGATTATTTTATTTGTTTGCTTCAAAAATAGATTTCCCAAATGTAGAAATACGTAAATCGCCACGTCCACGTTTGAAGCCACAACAAAAAAACCAGTAATGTGAAAATTTTATTTATTACCATTTTAATAAAATAAATGCCTACTTGTGCACCTTGGAGGATACCTACCGAACAACTTCGTGGTCTTTTGGGGTATATTGAAGTGTATTGGGGTAGAAGTAGTGACTACAAAATATGAAACATTTCATTCTCGAAAATGTTCTTTCAATTTCTTAATTTGTGTCTTATTCACTAAAGTTTCAAAAAAAAAAAAAAATCCCCCCACGAAATCAATTGTTATTGTTATTCAATGTACCATTAAAATCGTTTTTTTTTTGAAATCAATTGGATTTTCTACGTAGAAACAAAGAAAAGACAATGTTAATTACGATAAGAGATTAAGATTGATAAGGCAATGTATTTTTATACATGTCTACATATATGGTAAACTGCGCATACGGTAATTCATATTCGATATTCTTATGTATGTACTGTCCAGATACGTACATACATACATATATACGTACATACCTGATACGTAACTCACATACGTAACTCATACGCATATACTTATATGCTATAGTAAGTTATTCAGATTAGAATAGATAAACACACAAAGAACTAGGTCTAAAAATAGTATCATAATAAAGGCATTCTTCTTTATAAAATATATTTAAAAAGTTTATAATAATATAACATTTGCTGTTGTTAAACATGACTATGTAAAATACGCGTTTTTTTTAAATTACATCTTAAAACTATTGTTACCCTTTAACTTGTTATCTTTTTAAGAAAATCAATCATTGATTGCTTGACAAATATTAAAGATGTATGTTATCAAAAAATAATTACATCGAAATACATTATAACATTATTAAGAAATGTTGCAAACAATTAAATCTAATTTAATTTTAAATGACTGTTGTGAAATAGGAACTTATTCTACTAAAAAATTCTGAATTTTTTTTTTTTTTTTGTGTCATATACTTTTGCAACTAAATTATGTTTTAATCTTTTAGAATCAATTAAAAATTTGCCATTTCACCAATAGCCATTCTGCCGATTACCCATTCTTTCAACTGACAATCTAATTCTCGATAATTCACTTCTTTAACAATTTTGTCCCGATTTAGGGTGAGTTAGACTTGGCCCGCTTTATAGTTAGTGTTGGCTAGAGGTAGATTGTGAAATAGAAAGTTAGCAAAATAAGTGAAATGGGGGAAGTGATCTGTCAGAGAATTGGACTGTCAAAAAAATGGGCTGTCAGTGAAATTAATTGACTGTCGAAAAAAAATTGGCTGTCAGTGAAATGGGTTATCGACAAGGTAGCTACCGTGACGCGGTGACGCTAAGGTTTTAGATCTATAATATTGACGATTTGGCCGGCATTAATTGTAATTCTGGCTAATTTTATCAGGATTTTATTTATCAGAAATTTTGTCAAGATTTTATATCATAAATGCCTTAACTAATTTATTTTATTATGTTGTATAGAAAATAAATTTAGTAATGTTAGATTTTGTATAAATTTACATAAGTTATATTAAACTGTGTTCGAGTTAATAAAAAAGTTCTAATTTGATTTTAACCAAGTAATATGAATATTAGGATAGTATAAGTTTCGTATAGAAATGTATAAAGTTTTTTTTTTTTTTATAACTTAAGCAGTCACGCTAGTACTTTATTAAAATTCTTGAAATTACTATTGCAATTACATAGATGTACCTACCAACTAAGCTTAGCATCACCTGGCCATCCTAATGACGCCTAAGTGCAACCTGTCACATTACTTCAAGCAGAAGTAAGCTGCTTGTCTGACTACTTAAAGTCTGTAACGAAAAGGTCTTTCTCCTTTCATGACAAGTCTTAAAATTGTCTTCCTAACTTCATCTTTGATTCATTTTTTTTTCTCTTTTGTTTTCTTCTTTTTCTCTTCTATTTCTTGTTAACTAATCTTTTTCTTTTTGCTTGGATTCTTTTTCTTCTTTTGAGTTCTTTTTTTTATTTTGCTAGTTATTCCTGTTCTTTTTTCTTATTTATTGATTTTTTTGTATTGTGTTCTTTAGACTTGTTCATAAAAGGTATTTTAGACTGTTTCTATCAATGTATTAATAAATTATTGTCTTGTTCTTGTATCTAAAAATCATACTAATCTGTCTTGAATTGTTTTTAGAATTAGGTACTTAATTAGTGTTTTCTTTATTTTTATTTCTTCTATTTATGTTTTTTTAAAGAATACTATATATAATATATAAGATAAAACTCTGGTTTTTTCTTCTTCTTTTAGTTCTTTCCATGTTATTGCAATAGACACTTTCTGTATTCTCTTCCAAAAACTTGCTTGTTCCTTAGTTCTTTATATATTATCAAATGCCCTTATGTTTCTGAATTTATTTTAGCATATTTGGTATTTTGTATTCATATATAAATTTAAATTTCTTTTGTTAAGTTTCTCTAATGTCAAAAGTTTGTTCAATATGCATTTATAAAAGTGTTTCTTCTTATGTTACTTTTTCTTATTGTATAATGCACCCTTTGGTTAACTTTAATCTTTTCCAAAAATATGTTTAGTCATAAAACATTATTTTTGTTATCAGTTCTAGATTCTTGATTACTATTGTTTCTCTCCACTCTGCACCTAGTCTGATATTTATTACTAGTTTGTATAAAAGTCTTGTTAGCACATCTATTTGTTTGTTTTTCTATTTCAAGCAGTACTCTATCTTTTTGTAATTGACTTCTTTTATATATATAATCTTCTTGTTTACTGTTCTTTTTTTTACAAGACTATCAGCTTTATTATTTCATCTATCTTTGTTATAACTTTTTATCTTAAACCATTATATTTATATGTTTTTTATTCTAACTAAGTTGATTATTTTCACTATCCAAAAAGCATTCTTTTTTTTGAGAATTCTATTTCTATCTGTGCATTCTAACTCTTTATGAATGTTCCTAATTATGATATTACTATCTATAAATATTTCTATTTTTTTCTTTTTGATATAATCAAAATTACTATCTATATTATTAATAATTCAGCTGTAGTTAATGTTGACTATCTTTTTATTTCTAATATTATCTTTTCTTCTGATTAATTTTGTGGTTTATTTGTTTGTATTCATCCTATATCCATGTTTTTATCTATTACTTCTTTTCTATTCTGTCTATTTGCTACACCATCAGTATATATCATATACTTGTTTTTGTCTCTTAGTATATTTCTCTTAAGAGTTTCTATTATTTTTTATATAATATCTTCTCTTAACTTTAGTTTTTTAACTAGCTCTATTTCTAAGTTTTTTAGTATTCTTAGTTTTATTAGCTTTTGTTCATTTTTCTTTAATTTTTCTGTTCTTGTATAGTCTATTAATTGGTCTATTGTTGTCTTGATTATATTGTTTTTTTTCACTATTAGTGTATTTAAAATTACTTTTATCTTGTTATTGATTCTTATTTACTATTAACAGCTATTTTCTACTGTTTCTTCTTTACTTATACACCTATTATATTTGCTAATTTCAGTAGATAGATTGCTCTTTACAATTTGCATTTGCCAATGTTCTATTAATACTTTCTTTTTTTTCTTTTTAATTACTTTTTCTAATTGTCTGTTATCATTTATACTATATATAATCTATTCTTTTTTCTTTTTATCTTTTGACAGACTTTTCTAATTAATCTTTATTGCTTGTATATTATATTTATCTGCTTTGAAGAGTTCTTTAATCTCTTTGCTTTCTGGTTCATTCAACACTTTTGTTTCTATTTTTTTGAACCATTTTGCTTTTTTGGCTTTATTTAATTGTTTTTGATAGCTTTTAATTTGCTATTATATAATTAGTCTTTCATCTTTTGTGTTAAGTAGTTGGTTTAGATATATTAAGCTTATCTTACTTATTTTTGCTTTACTTCTTTTCTACAGTCATGTCTCTAGTAGCTTGATTATTTTGTGATCATAGCTGCTTGTTGTTCATAGCTCACTTTCTGTATTTATGCTTATTTTCAACTCTTTTACTTTAACTATTGTCAAACAAGCTAAATTGTTTTTTCAATATGTTCTATCTTTTAATAGGTTTTTAGTTTTCATATATTTTCAGTTAATTTTACTCTTTGGTAACCTTATATTATTCTTAGTTTTGTTAACTGTTCTAATTTATCTTTTTATTAAGTTTTGTTAATAGATCTTTTATTTGTTTTATTATTAATTTCTATTACAATGTTCTGTAATTACTCAGATCCTTGTGTTTTATTATGCAATTTTCTAATGTTCTTAATAAGTTGCTTTTTTGTTTTGCCAAATATATCATTAGTTAGTATATTTCATTTATTACTTTCTTTAATATTTTTATTAATTGCAACATGTAACTTAATTTTAATATTATCATTATATATTATATTGTTTATATATCTATCTGGCTCATTGTTATCTTCTTGTACTTAAGATCTCTTAGTATTTGGCTTATTATTCCTTTTGTCTTTTTCTTAACTAGAACTTCTTGCATTCTATTATTAAACCAAATTTTTAAGGAGCAAACTATCTTGTTTCTTGGTTACTTTATTATTTTATTTTCTCTAAATGTTATTCTCTCATCTCTTTTTTGATTTTTTCATTTATTATTATCAATTTTAACTTGGCTCTACTTATCTCTATATTGTTTATTTTAAAAAACTTTTCTTTTATTTTTAATATCTTTAATAGCTGTTCTTTGTTGTTTGCAATTCAAGTTATATTATCTGTATATGTAATTGTTGCTTGGTAATATCTCATAATATTACTATATTGTATTTCTTCTTTAACCTATTGTTTGATTGTATATTCTAAAATTTTGTCTTTTTGTATTTTTTTCTATAATAGGTTGTAAAAGAGGCACTATATTAATGATGATATTACTTCACCTTGGTTTATTTCTTATGATATTATTGCACTACATTTTTTCTTTAACCTATTGTTTGACTATATATTTTAAACTTTTGTCTTTTTGTATTTTTTTCAATAATAGGTTGTAGAAGAGACACTATATTAATAGTAATATTACTTTACCTTGGTCTATTCTATCTTCTGCTGTTACTTCTTCTATTAAACTGTAGGCTGTAATTATTCTTAATTGTTTTTTATAAAAAAGATTTATATTTTATTATTTTCCTAAATATCTTGATTTTTTGTAGTGTTAATTCAAGGCTTTTTAATAGAACTGAGTTAAATGCCTTTTTTATATCTTACAAGAGTATCTACACTTTCTTGTTCTTTTCTTTTGTTTCTTCTATTATCATATTTAGGATATATACTGGTTGTTTTATAGAATTTTTTAAAAGGCCTATATAGTTTAGTCTCTTGAGTATCTCTTTCTTTATAAATATCTTGACAAGTTTTTTTGTTATCATCTTTGTTATCATTTTTCTAAATATTTAAATTAGTGCTATTGGCTAGATATTATTTAAACTATATCCTACTTTATATCTTTTGGTATTGGATAGACTTGCACTATTTTCTATTTGGTTGAAATTTCTCTTATTTTTAAACAAAGATCTGTGAAAGCTCTAAAGATTTCTTGTATTTTCTTTTCTGCTTGTTTGATTAGTATATAGTTTATGTCTAATATACTAGAAGCTGTTCTAATTTTAAGTTTTTTTAGCACCTCTTCTTATTTCTTTTCTTTGATCTTTTCTTTAACTTCTATGTACTATTCCTCTTTAATGTGTTTTTATGATTTGTAAACTTCTTTTTACTTTTCTGACATTTCTTTTAGTCTAGTATTTCTTTCTCTAAATTGTTTTTTGTAATGTTCTGTTATTCTAGCTTTGACTAGATCTGGTTCTACTACTAAGTTTGTTATTTCTTTTTTCTTGTTCAATAAATCTGTCAAGTATTATCTTTTTGTAAGATTTGTTTAAAAAACTAGCTATCATTTTTCCTTGGTCTGTTTTAATCATTTCATATTTTTTGTTTATATTCTCTTTTATTTGTCTTCTTTGTTTTTGTTTTCATTCTCATTTCTTTTTTTCTTATAACAATTTTTGCCAGTCCTTTATGTCTTCTATCTAGGCAATTGACTATTGTTTATAAAGTTTTAGTAGCTTTGCACCTAGTACTTATAGTTTTTCTTGCAATTCCCTTTTTTTTTCTTTTGTTACTTCTTGGCTTTCTCTTATTTTTGCATATTTGATTAATCTTTGCAGTTTTACAATATTCTTCTCTTAATGTTGTTCTTTTTGACTGCTTCTTCTGTTTGTTATTGTATTATATATCTTTTTCTTGAGTATGTGTTTGCTAGTTGTTATAATAATTGTCTTCTCTATCATATTCCAGATGCTGTTTATTCTATTTGTTTCTTTTCTTTTATCTTACTCTTTCTTTCTTAATATATCTTGGACTTTTAATTATTTTTGCAGCTCTTATATATAATTTTCTTAATCTTTTTCTTTTGCTTGATCATATAAAAACAATGTTCTTAATTATCTTTTTCTTTTAACTTCAACTTTGCTATTCATTGCTGTTATGTGTTTAATCTATATATTTGCTTTTATAATCTAATAATTATTTTTGTTAATTTTTTCTGTTTCTTCAATTTCTGTCTTCTGTAGACCTAAGGCTAGTTCTTCTGATACCTATATATAGTTAATTCTTGTTGCTGCTTCTCTGTTTGACCATATATACTCTTGACTTGTTGGATGCATATCTTTATAAGTATTACTAAAGTCTTGTTTTTTCATCCAATTGAAGATATGTATTCTTTTAAAATTTTCTGCTTACAGATATTGTCTGTCTAATACATTATCTGCTGTATAGTTAAAATCATCCATAATAACTATCTGTATTTGTCTTTTTTTTTTAGTAATTATTTCTAATATCTTTTGTTGAATACTTTTTCTTATTGCTTTGTTATTTGGTAATATATAAACTCTTAGAACTACTAACTTCAATTGCTTGAAATATAGTATAAGCTCTATTATATATTTGTTTATTTTTTTAATAGCACCAACATGTTTCTTCTATTGTTCATCAACCAAGATACTTATATCAGACACTTTTTTCTTCTCTTTTGCTGCACTTGACCAAAATTCTATGTATTTACTATTTGTAGTATATGTTAGAAATATTTTTTCTCTTTTTATAAGATTTATTTTTATAATTTCTAGTATTGTGATTTTTTCTTCTTCTGTTCAGTCTAGCAAACTTTTGAGTTTTCAGTCTTTAGTTTTGAGTTTATTAACATTATAACATGTTATTTTAATCTTTTTTTTTTTTTTTTTCTTTAACTGCTCTTGTTTTACCTTTATACTTTCTCTTTTTTCTTTTCTTTTTTCTTTTTTGCTCTTTTCTTCTTTCAAATGAAAGATTATACTTTTCCTTTTTTTTTCAAAAGCTTTGTAGAAACTTTTCAATTCTCTTATCTATATTCATACTTTCAACTAAGACATTTTTAGAAGTGTCTGGCTATATTATTTTATATTTAATTTCTTACTTTTTTAATTATTCCAATTTTTTCAAAATTTGTCTTAATATATCTTTTATGTATGTATCTTTTTCTTGCTGCTGAGTCTTGTTTTTATTAGTCTCTTTCTTAAAGTTTTCTTCTTCTTCTTTTTTACTTGTGCTTCTATACCTTTTTGGTTTTTAGTATTCTAGTTTTGGTTGTTATTTTCTTTTTCTATTATTTGGTTTTTTATTCTTAGATCTGTTTTATTTTTTTTCTTTTTGTATATATTTTGTTTTAATGATCTCTTTCTCTGCTTTTATCTTTATCTGTACCAGAGGTTTGACTAAATTTATCTTAGCTTTTTTTTTTCTTCTCTAAAGTTTTCTTTTCTTCTCAGTTTTTTTTTATTTATCTAATATACTCAAAGTTATTATATATGATTAGTTTTAATTAAACTGTCTTCATGTTCTTCTTTATTGTAAACATAATTATTGCTATTCACAAGTAAAAAAATTAATTTTTAACTAAATAATAACCAGTAATTTTTGATACAAATTATAACTTATTTACTATAGATTTACTAGGTAATATATATAATTTAATATATTTTTAGTTAATATGTTTAAATGCATATATTACCTAGCAAATATATAGTAAATAAGTTATAATTTGTACCAGAAATTACTAGTTATTATTTAGTTAAAAATTGATTTTTTTATCTGTGATTCTCTTTTGGTTTCCATTTTTGTTTAATGGAATATATAGAGACTTCACCCTTTTACTTCTTAGACATTATAATAATAAGACTTCTAAAGCATTTTCAAATAACTCTATTAATTTTGCTATATGTTTTCACTACCTTTTTTTGTTTTGTGATCTTTTTTTCCTCTTGTTACTCTTATCAGCTTATTATTGTCTGCTAGTAATGGTTATAAGATGTCTTTTTATTTAATTTTTTGTACCTAAATTACTGCTAAAGCTTTATACTTAAATTATTTAATGCATACTATTTGCACATTTTTGATTCTTTTGCAAATATACTCTACTTCTCTTTTGTTTATATTGGTTAGTAAGTCTTAAATTGTTAAATAGATCACATTGTTAGATCTTTTATTTTCTTTATATCTGTTATTGTTCAAATTTCTTTTGTTCTTACTTTTATCAAACTTCTTTTTTCTAAAATCTAGTGTATATCTTTTTTCATTTTGTTGTTCTTTCTTGTAATCTTTTTGTTTTTTTTTTGTTTTTTTTTCTTATTTTATCCTTTGGTATCATTTTGTACTAATTACTTTTCTTTTTAATAATTCTTTGTATAGCTTTATTTTTGTTATATTTACAGTCAAAAACTACTTCTATTCAAAGATTTCCTTTCTTGAATACTTATTTAATATCTTTCACATATGTATTATTTTTTAGAGACTATTTAATAAACTTTATATGTTCTTTATTTGTTTTGTCAAAGACATCATATGCTAGTATATTAGCAATTAAACTGTTGTTTTAATTACAGTTTTTTCTATTTAATGCCTATATACTCTGTTCTAATGCTATTTCTATTGTTAATTTTTTTTTCTGTTTCTTGTTTTCTTATTTTTTATCTTTTTTTTCTTCTTCTAGCATGTTTTATTTTGACTGTTTGCTATTTATTTCTATATCTTCTTGTTTATTTATATTCTTTTGTTTCTTAGTTTCTGGTTTTTGAATGGAAAATTCAACTAGCAGTTTGTTATTTCTTTCTGTACTTATCTCTATCTACTTTCTTTTTATAATATATTTGCTTCTTATTTTTTTATATTTTCAATTTTTTCTTCTGTGCTTTTCTTTTTTTCTTGTTTTTGCTCAATGCTCTCTTCTTTGTTTTCTTTTATTATTACTTGCTGTTTTTTATTTTGATTATATTATATTTGTTTTTTTTCTACTTTTATTACCAAGTCTCAGTTTTTTATACTCTTGTTTAGCTTTTTTTTAGACTATTCTTTCTCAACTTTTTCTAATATTTTACTTGTTAATTATAAAAAGGCCATCTTATTCGAGTCTTGGTTTGTAAGCATTGCAATGATTCTGTCTTTTCTATATATGTTTTGCTTGCCTTATTGAAAAAAATTTTGTTATATATGCTATTCATGGCCCAGTATGCTCTTCTTATAAAAATCACTTGTAGGCTTTCTCTATATTCTTTAGAAAGCTTTTATTCATTTTTACAATTTTATTTTTCTAGAATATTCTATTATGTGTTTTTGTTGTATCTTGTTTGTTTACTATTTTACAATTTGCTTACTTATTCTATTCTAATTTAGTACTTTATATATGTTTATTTTGTCTAAGCTATACATATTGTTTGTGTAATATAAACAGATCTATATACAAAATTATTAGCAATTCTATATAGATATCTTTTTCTTGCTAAAATTTCTAAAAAAAACTTGGTTTTTTCTTATAACTATTTTGCTAACACTTGCAGTGCTCTTTGCTTCTAAGTTTATTTGATGTTTTTTTTGTTGCTATTATTTTTCTTTAGTATTATTTAGAGTATTTTTTATTGCTAGTTATGCAGAAAGTTAATTTTTTTTTTTTACTAATTTTGTGTCTGAATAATTATCAAAAAAAGTGTTAGAACTAATTAATAAAGTTTATTTAAAAAAATTATAATATACTTATTAACTATTACTATATATTTTATTTTTTAATTTTTTTTTATTTTTTTAACTTTTTAAATCTTTTTTAATTTTTTTTTAAAACAATATTTCTCTTTGCATAATTTTTTGAGTTTTTTTCAATTGCTTTTTTATTTAGTTATATGTTTATATTTGTCTTTTTATATATTTTTATAAAAACAATTTTAAAGTATATTTATAATTGTCTTAATAAAGATCTTAGTTTTTTGTATTAATTAAGAAAGTTTTTAAATTTAGTTAGTAGTTTTTTTTAAAATTAGTTTTTTATTTTATTTTATTTTTTTTTTATTCTTTGACAGTCTTGTCAGAGCTTAGATACAAAATTTTACTATTTAAAACATTAACTATTTCTAGTAATCCATATTTTAAAATTGTAAGTTCAGCATCACCCAAGTACAGAAACTGCACTCAAATGTGACTTGTCACACCAGTTTATGCCTAAACTAGGAGACCTTGTTAGCTCTGTCAAGAACTGAACCAGAATGGATTTGTTCCATTCTGCACTAGTTCATCTACTCTTTCATTAAATAGCTAAAAACATTTTACTTCTCTCTCTTTATCTTTAATAGCTTTCGTCTTACTTGTTATACTTCTCTTATTGTCTCTTCTACTTTTGATTATCTTTAAACTATAGTTTTTATCTTCATCTCTCTTCATTTTGCATCGCTTTATCTTAGAGGTTATTCCATTCTCATCTTCCTATTTGACTACTGTTTTGCATCTTTTCTATCATATTTTTTCTCTAAACATTTCTTAAACAATCTTGATATATAGTTTCACAGAATGTTTTGTACCTCTTTATGATACTTGCTTTGCATATAATTCTTTAAACATACTTTCCATTGCTAAGCCATGTATACAAACTCATGGTGCTTAACCTTATCTGCTAAAGTTCTTCCAACAAGTATTTTGCTTAGTTCGAGTTTTGTAATTTTGCTTTTATCTACTTTATCAAACTTTTTTCATACCAACCAGGATGCCAACTCTTCAATATTGTTCCAATATCTGCTGTATTCTTCACATCTAAGCAAATGTATTGATGTCTCTTGTTCCTTATAGCATTCTTTATATTTATCTGTCTCATATATGTCTGGTATTCTCTTCTTTAATACCTCAAGAACTGTCAAACTATTGCTTATACACTTAACTCTAAATGCTATCTTTTTACTCATCTCTAGTAATTTACATTTAACTCTGATTAAACTTCTGTTTTCCTTCTACAATGCTTCCAATCTCTTTGAAGTTTAGCATTCGGTTCAAATTCTTTAACTGCCTTTAAGCACTACCATTTAGCACCATTCATCATGTTTATTAATGTCTTTATAAATTTTTTGGTAGGTATTTCTACTACTGAATCTTTCTAATATAGTGTATATGGAAATTAGCAATTTCTTTTAAGTTTTAGGTCTAAGCATTCACCTAACAATGTGCCTTCTTTCGCAAGTTTGTTGGCTTTTTCATTCCATACTACTCTACTATGTGCTTTAATCTTGATCAGCACTAATTCGATATTTTTTAACTTGCATATATCTTTGATCTTCATTACTAATCTGAAGTTTTTGGTTTTGCTCCGTACCCTAATGTTAAATATAGGTTTGCAATTGCTGCTGAACTATTTAATTTAATCACTACTCTACTATTATTAGCTACAACTAAAACTATTATCAATACTACTACTAACTCTGCTTTTGTTGATGATGGCCATTTCTCTAATCTAACTTTTCTACCATTATAACCTTCTTTTCATCATCACTAACTTGCACTCAACCTGCACCTATTTTACATTCTTTTCCTTCTTTTACTAATGATCTATCTGTATAAAACTTGTATTTTATATGCTTATCTATAATGTTCTTTTCCAACTGCTCTAGTAGCATACTCTCTAAATTGCTGTTTAGGCCTTGCATTTTCAATAAACTAATTTCATAACTATATACTGTTATTTTTCTACTTATAACTCTTTTATTACTTATATCATCTTTTTCAATCTGATATCTATTGTACCTTTTTAGTTCTTCAAGCAAGACTGGTACCTTTTGCTTATATATCTGTTTTACTCCTGATAATACTCCTATTATTGCACTCTTCTTAACCCAACATTGATACCTGTTTGTACTACTACTGCTACTCAAATTATATTTATTACATTCTACGAGTATTGAGTAACTTTCTTCTTCAACTTGTGATATGCTCTAATAATTTATCAGTATGTTTTTCTTTTTCTTTTTGACTACTTTGCCTACTATTAGTTTAGTGTTCTCTTTATTTACTAATATCTATTCTCATTTTCTTTTATCTTGTGATAACTTCTTGATCTCAATTTTCATTATCATGGTGTTTATCTCTTGCATTTGAAACTCAGAATGAACTGTTCTGTTTGCTTGGTCTCTTACTATCTTTTGTTCAATTTCAACAAACCATTTTGCTTTCCAGCTTTTTTGTATACTTGTGTGCAATGCTTTAAATTTCTTTCATATGATCATTCTTTTGCCTTCTTGATCTATTAACTGCTATGCAAAAAACAATCTACTCTGCATTAGCTTTTTACAAGCCATTTTAAATGTCTCATTCTCCAACAAGCTTTGTACAGTTTTATTTGTACTGAAAACTTGCCAAAGGACTCCTTCTGTCTTTATCTTTAAACCTATTTCATTTGCTTGTAGCAATATCAGACATGCAAGATTTCTTTTTTATATCTTTCTTAAATTGCTTGTATATGCTGTATTTATTTCTTCTGATATCAGTCCTGCTAAAGCATAACCTTGTTTTATACATATTCTTATTATCTCACCAACTTGATCTGGCTCATTTAATTTTTTTTGTAATGAAATCACCTGACTATTAAATACTTTCTGACTCAGTACTCTATACCTTCCTAAATCTTGATGTACAATTATGCTATTTCCTACAGTTGCCATCAAACCTAATTTGTTTTTAATCAATCTAATTACTGGCTGATGCAAGCGATTTATGCACTCTTTGGATGCTCTTGCTATTTGCAGTATATCCACCAATTTTGGTATTATGCATATATTGTTAATATATATTAGCTGGCTAATAGTTAATTTTTTTGATCATAAGCTTCTCATAAATTGTTGCAGAATATTTTTCATCATTTTTTTAACTAATCTTTCATTCACTTTTATACTCAACTATACTCCTAACATTCTTGTTAATATACACTTTCCTTCAGTCTGTACTTGATCTAAACCTATTACTACCCATCTTTCCTTACTTCTTATACTTGGATTAATTGCCAACAACTTTGATTTTGCACTATTGATCTAAATATCATTAAACTTGAAAAATCTTTGTGAAATTTGCACAATTGCTTGCATCTCCTCTTTGCTTTTTACTATCCAGGTTGTGTCATCAGCATAGGCTATTGCTACTTGCCTTGTTCTTCTTTTTTTAACTCTATTTATTTGTAGATCTAATACTTTATATGCATCAATTTCATATCCTAAACTCATTTTGTCTTGCACTCTTCTTAAAAGTGAATTATAAAATATCTGCCAAACCAATGAAGAAATTGTTTCTTCTTGTTCAATTCTATTACTTGCAACAAATGTCTTTGTAATTCCAAATTCTGTTATAATACTAACTTCTCTTCTATCGTATAACTCTATTATAAATTTCACTATCTCTTCTAGCAACTTAATTCTTTGTAATGCCAAATGAAGTGACCTTATTGACACTGAATCAAATGCCTTTTTCATGTCTTGTATTAACAACCACAGCTCTTTATCACTCTCTTTAGTATCCTTTCTTAACATTTTTACTATATGGATTGCTTCTTCTGTTAAGTTTCCTAATAAGCCTGCATAATTTGGACCTTTGAAAATTTCTTTTTCTGCTATTATTCTAAATATTCTTTTTGCCAACACCTTTGTTAAGCACTTTCTAAATGTCTCTGTGCAATTGGCCTAATATTACAGAGATTATAGTCCCAATTTTCACCTTTTGGTATTGGGTATACTTGTACTAACTTCCATTTATGTGGTATCTTTCCAAGCTTAAGACATGTATCTGCAAATTTCCTAAAAATTTCTTGTATTGTTCTACTTACACTTTTAATTAATCTATACCTGATATTTGAAAGACTAGAGGTAGTTTTATTCTTTGTTTCTCCAATTGCCTCTAGCCATTTATTGATTGATATTTCTGCTTTTAAGCACTTATACCATTCTTCTTTAATTTCTATAAGTAGTTCATAAAACTCTTCTGTTACTTTTTCATTATTCAATACATCTCTTTGCTTAAACTGCAAACCAAAATGTTCTTTTGTTTGCTCTAATACTATACTTGGTTTATTAGTTTTTTATTTTAATAATAATTTTTCTTATTATAAAATTACAATTATTTTATTTAATTGTTTTTTTGGTATTAAGGTAACCTATTTGGTCTTTTAACTTTTATTAATAACTTTTTTGATGTGATTTTATAAACTATTACAGAAAGAGTATACAATTAGTTATATGTATAACTTTTCTATATTACCTATTTAGGAAGTTTGCTTAAGGTTCTTTATCAATTGCTGTATTTAACATTCTTGTTTAGATGTTTTATTTTAAATCCTTTGAATCTGTATTTGTGATAACATTATTGAGTCTTGTCTAAATTATCATCTTAATCTTAGGATTATTTTATTCTCAAAGTAAACTTTTTGAAATCTTTTGTATTTATTTTTATAGCTAATCTGATATTACTATAGCAGAACTAATGTTTGCAATTAGAGCTAGTCATTAAATTACTATGCTTTTGTAGAGTTTACTCAGATTTTAGCATCTACTTTACAACATATCTAAAATACTTTAGTATACTTTTGCTTGTTCTTTAAACCCTTAATTCAGATAACTTAATAGGATTATGATCAGTCTATTAATATATTACATCAGTTTGATATCTTTTTTCTTTAGTCTGTTTTAGTATTCTAATTGGTAGTATCTTTGAAACTCTTAATCTAAAGATTCTTATTCATCTAAATATTTCAACATTGGTATCCATTTTATAAGACTAGTCTTTACAATAATGTTGTTAAAAATCTGTACTATTTTTTTATTTAAATCTTTTAAAATAGATTTTTTATTTTCTAATTTTAATGAATTTATATAATTACAAAAACTTATTTAGAATTTGTACTGTTTAATGCTAGTTTGCATTTCTTTGTGTAATATTATACTTATATAGATAGTTCATAAACTACCAGTCATGCTAGTGCAACTGTTATTATAAAAATTCTAATTCAATTATTTAAAACAATTGTTATAATATGAATATTATATAAGTAATTATTTAAATTTTTATTATTAATAGAATTTGAACACCTAATTTGCCACTTGAGAGGTTAACAAATTATCTACTTTACTAAATTACAACATCTCTTTATTTAACTTTTTTTAATATAAATAAATATATGTAATTTTTTTTAAATAATTTTATTTTATTAATTTAAATTACATAATATTTTTTTTAAATATTAAGATAAGGCTATACTTTTATCTTTATTAAAACTCAGTTAAATTTTTTACAAATAAATATATAAAAGTTTATATTTAAATGTTATATCTACTAAATATTAAAATTAGAAGCTTAGACAAGTTATCTGTAATCTAAACCTAAAATTATACAATGTTTTATTATTAAAAAACAAACATATATATTAATTATCTAAAATAAAACTGTTTATCTAATTTTGAATTTTGAACTTATTTAAAATTTAATCTTAAAGTTAAAGATAAAAATTATTAATCTTATCAAAATTTTGTTTTATAAAAAAATACTACTAATCCTATCTAACATTAGGAGCTCAGAGTATTTATGCAAAGTGTAACTTATATGGGAGTGAGTCAGTAGAAAAGAGACAAATCATTTTTAGTGAAATTTTTTAATTTTTAAATTTAAATAACTCAACAACTATTTAATCAAATTTGTTAAAAATTTTTTTATTTTAATCTTGAAAATATAAAAAAAATTTATCAAATTAATAAAATAGTTGTTAATATATTTAAGCTTAAAGTCAAAAAAACTTTTACTTAAAAAAAATTTGTTTTTTTTCTATTGACTTACTCTTATATTATAAAATAAATATCAAGGTTGAAATAAACTTTACAAAGATATAGCAGTTTAATAATATGTCTTGACTGCAAGTATTGGTTTTAGTTATAGCATAATCAGATTAGCTATAAAAATATTATACAAAAGATTCTAAAAAATTTAATACAAGACTAAAGATTCTCTATATAAGTAAACTGTCTTAAAAACTTAATAACTATGATATATTTTTATTAGTATTGACTGAAGTCATTAATAGATATAAATAAATAGATAAATATAAAAACTAAAATATTTAAATAAAAAACTTATAAGCAGATTTTAAATATAGCAACTAGTATAGAACCTTTGAACAAACTATTTAAATTAAAAAATAACTAGAATTATATAAGTAACTAGCTATACACTCTTTTTATAATTGGCTTTTGTAGTTGTAATACAATTATTAACTAAATGTATTATCAATAAAATTCTAGATTATAAGTATTCATCTTAATATTTTTTAAAAAAAAGTAAATATTATTACAAAAAAATAAGTTTTTTTTTAATATATATATTTTTTTTAAGTTAAAATCTTTGTTTTTAGAAAATAATGTTTTTATTTAAATTAATTAGACACAGATGTCTTAAAAGACATTTATACAAAGAAGGTAACAAATAGTTATACATGTATTGTTAGTATCTAATTTAAGAGTAAGATATATATAAATCATTTTTTATATAATCTAGATGATATAATAAATTTTATATAGTAAATTAAAAATGTATTACTAATAAATCTTTTTTATTTTTTAATTAATTTTTATCAAAATTTAATAATATATAGATTTAAATAAGTTATTTATTATATTAAAATTTTATAAAATGTTTAATTTAAAAAAATTCTATTTTTGTATATATTTTGAATTTTTTCAGAAAGCTTTATATTTTTTTAGAGTTATACAAAAAAGTTAACTTTAATTAGCTAATTTCTGAAAAACTATAAAAGAATTTTAATAGTAAATTTTTATATATAATCTTTAAAAATTCATATATCAATAAATTTTACATTTAAGAAGATGGTAATACTAGTGTAGTGGTTGGATTATTATCCTCCAAATAGCAGATCTAAGGTTCAAATCCCACCTATAACGAAATTTGATAATTAACCTGTATTATAGTAAACTGTCTCTTGTCGATTAGTTGGATTTAGATATCTGTAATCTTGAGTACAACCAATCAGGTTTTACTCATCATTAGGAGCCTAGAGCATCTATGTGAAGTGTAATTTTACAAGTATATAGAGGAATATTAATAACTGATGTTGCATAAGACTTTGGTGCAAACCTACAATAAGACCACCAAATGTAGAAAACCAAGAAACTAAGAAGATGGAAGCCCACTTGGAAATTTCCAAGTAAAGAGTAGCACAAGCCTTTAATGGTACTATCAGACTGACGGAAGCCCAGAAAACTCCAATAAGGAATAGGCAGACATGCAACCAGATGGAAAGATGTGTAGAGAAGCATATGACCAACTAGGCTGCTGGAATCACTAGAGAAAAAGAATACCAAAAGGTATATTATACCAGGTCATCTGGATTAGAAGTTCAAAAAGTTTGTTGGATTCTGAGTTGGATAGTAGGAGGATAAAAAGAAAAAGTTAAAATGATAAGTACTAGGGTTTGGGTAAACTTTACAAGAGTAGAAATAGTATAACATAGCAGTTAAACAGATAACCCCTGTAATTGCAAGTGTTGGGTAACTATAGAATATTACATAAAACTAGGTTAGCTGTGTATAAGACACAAAAGGCTCTAGTAATAATGCTTCTGAGAATACACTGTATGAAATAAGGTATGAGGTCCTAAGGGAAATAAGTAAAAGTATTTAGATCTTCTTAACTAATGTCTGTATCGGAGATGATTTAGTGACACAGTAAAGATTGCAGCACAGAGAGTTTAAATAGGCAATGCTTCTAATTGAATTGCAGATATGGCAGCTAGTGTAGAACCATTGACAGACTACTTAAATTAGACATCAAAAGTGTATGTGTGGCTAGTTATACTCTATAATATAAGGTGACTTCTTTGAAGCTTCAGCTGCGAGTCCCTATGTTCAAGTTACTAAATAAAATCCTAAGCTCAAAAGAGGTTAGTTTAATATCAAAAAAAAAATAAATAAATTTTACATTAATTTTAATAATTTTACTACTGTTAAACTTATAAGAACCTATTTTACAACTTTTTTTTATTTATTTTGATGTTAAGATAATCTTTTAGGTCTTTTGACTTTATTTAACAATAGTAAATATAGTTCAGTAAACTATTACAGAAAAAGCATACAATTGGCTATATATATAAATTTTAATATTACCTATTTAAGAAGTTTACCCAAAGGTTCCTTACTAATTGTTATATTTAACATTTCTGCTTAGATATTTTACTTTAAATTCTCTGAATTTGCAAACCTGTTAACTTTACTAGGTCATATCTAATGCCCAGATTATCATCTCAATCTTAGAACTATGTTATCCTTGAGGTAAACCTCTTAGAGCCTTCTGTATTTATTTTTACAGCTAACTTAGATATTGCTATAGCAGAACTAACACTTGTAGTCAAAGCTTAATCATTAAACTGCTATGCTCTTGTAGAGTTTACTTAGATTTTAGCATCTACTTCACAGTATAATCCTGGTACTTTAATATATTCTTGTCTTTTTACTTGCCTTATTACCAAACTCCTAATCCAGATAGTCTATATAGGACTACAACTAGTCTATTGGTATATCAGATTAGTCTAATATTTTTTTCTTTTAGTTTATTCTAATGATCTGATTGGTAATATCTTCAAGACTTCTAACTCAAAAATTCTTGCCCATCTGGCTACTATGCCTGGGTACTATAACCTTGGTATCTGTTTTTCTAAGCTAGCTTTTACAGTAAAACCATCAAAGATTTAGCTACCTTTCTACTCAAATTTTTCTAAATAGACTTTTTGTTATCCAATTTCAACAAATTTACATAACTACAAGAACTTATTTAGTGTTTACACTATCTAATTGCTAGTTTGTATTTCTTCATAAACCTTGTTCCAAAAAACAATATCACATAACTGTTATATAAATGCCTCATAACCTGTCAGTCATACTGATATAACTGCTATTACAGATATTCTAACCTAATTATTAGTAACAATTGCTATAATATAAATATTATATAGATAATTATTCAAATTTTTATCATCAATAAGATTTAAACACCCAATTTACTACTTAGAGAATTGCCAATTTAACTACTTCACTAGGTCACTACATCTTTATTTTACAACTTTATTTAGAAGCTCAAAAAATATTTAATTAGTAAATATTTTTATAATTGAAATTATAAAAAAAATACTATTAAGTTTATAATAATTATAAAATATTACACTCTACTCTTAATATAAAAAAGAAATAAAGAAGTTTTAGTATTACCTATCTAATATAATACAAAATCAAAATATTAAATAAATAATCTTCTAACAAATTGCATATATAGCAACTAGTATAAAGATTTTAAATAAACTATTTTTTTTTTTTTACTAAGGCTATAGTTATCAATGGCTATTGCCTTTATTGTATTTTAATTATGATTATATAACTTGTACAAGGTAAGTATACAACTAGCCATATATACAACTTTTGGTTGTCTATTTTAAGTAGTTTATCTGTATAGCAGGTTTTATACTAGCTACTATATCTGCAATCTACTAAAAGATTACTTATTTAAACATTCTAATTTTTATACTTATATTGACAAATAGCATACAAGTTTCTATAATCTAAGTGCTGTCTAACCTAATTTTGACTTCCCTTTCTGTACATCTGTTAAGCCATTACATATTTCAGAATATATCACTTAACTGTAAGACTTTAGGAAACCTTTTTGCTAACTAATTACCTACATTTAATCTTTTTGTTAACAGGGCTTGCTCTTGCAGAGTTTACTTAGACTCTAGTATCAACTTTATAGCATATTTCTAGTACTTATAATATACTCTTGCTTCTAACCTTAGACTCTCAATCCAGATAGCCTAGAAGAATTATAACATGTTTCTGGTACCTCAAGATCTGCCTTTCAAGATCTTTTTTTTCTGGTTTAAAACTTTCAATAACCTGGTTGGTAGTACCTCTTACTTGAGGTTCTTGTCTGTTCAATTCCTTCTATATTGGTATCCATTTTCTAGGTCTAGTTCTTACAATAGTACTGTCAAAGATCTGTGCTACCTCTCTACTTGAGTTTTCTCAAGTAGGCTTCAGCTTCCTAGTTTACAGATTTACATAACTATAAGAACTTATCTTGGATTTGCATTATCTGATACTAGTTTGCATTCTTTTATATAACTCCAATATTGTATAGATGCCTTATGATCTGCTAGTTATGCTAGTACAATCATGTTAAAGATATCTTATTCTAACTGATCAACAGAATATCATTACTGTAATACTGTTTATATATTATATAGATGATTATCCAAATTTTTGCCATTATTAGGTTTTGAACTTATTATCTACTACTTAAGAGTTGACAACTTATCTACTTCACTAAGTTGCCACACTCTCTAATAAACTATTTAAATAACTAAAAGCTATACAGATAACTAGTTATATATTTATTTTTATATAAGTTATATATATACAATACAAAACAGTTAAAAACATCTAATTAATATATAAAAACATCAATTTTGTTGTTTATATAATTAATTCTAATTGGCTAATTTTGTATAATTAATTTTAATTAGTTAAAAATACATACATGTTTTTTTTTTTTTATATTAAATACCAATTTATTGAATTCATATAAACTTTTACTCTTTATAACTTTTTTAAAAAAATAATAGAAAAAAATCCTTTAATAAAATTGTAGTTTATCCAAAAATCTATTAATTTGTCAGAGAGTTTTTTGATTTAGTTCATTTTAAAAATATTATAACAATTTAAAGTTTTTATTAATAAATATTGAATGTCTTTAACTGTAATTACTATTAACATTAGTTTTAATAAAAAAAAAATCAGTTTTTTAATAAAAACTTTACTTAAATTTTAATAAAATTAAAAATATAATTTTATATTTAATATAAAATATTGTTAAATAAATTTTTATAGACAATAAAATATAATATTTAAATAATAAAAAAATGTGATAACCTAATGAAGTAATCAAATTGTCAATCTTTTAAGTAGTAGATTAGGTGTTCAAATCTCATCATCAATAAAATTTTTTTTTTTTGCTTTTGCTAAGGCCATGATTATTGGCAACTACTGCCTTTATTGTATTTAATTATAGTTATATAACTTGTACAAGATAAGTGTACAACTAGCTACTTATACAACTTTTAGTTATCTAATTTAAGTAGTCTGTCTGCATAGCAGATTTCACACTAGCTGCCATACCTGCAATCTACTAGAAAATTACTTATTTTAAATATTCTAATCTTTATACTACACATCAGATAGTGCATAAGTTCCTGTACACCTATATTAGGTGCTGTCTAACCTAACCTTGACCTTTCTTTCTATATGTCTGTCAAGCTGTTATACTTTTCAGAATATATCATCTAATTGTAGAGCTGAAGAATGCCCTCCTGCTAACTAACTACACACATTTAGTCCTTATTAACAGCTTGCCTTTGCAGAGTTCACCCAGATCTTAGCATCCAGTATTATCACATTTACTATGTTCATAGATTTTTTTGACTATTCATATCCATGTCTAGTCTATGTTCATATTTATATTTACAGATGTCCATGATGTTTATGCATCTCATTGCTTAATATATATTATTAAAAATATATAATTATATATAAAATTTAA
>CAJVQA010000193.1:0-40287 GCA_910591915.1 Cetraspora pellucida
GCTAATTTATTTATTATATCCGGCTGGTAATACCAATTTCCGTTTGTTAGAAAGATCGACGGAAAAAAGTCAGGACACGTCATGCCACAATTTTGTGCCCTGGTGCACATACTGACACGTACTGAATCTGTGACAGGCTATGCCGATTATCAAATCGAAAGAGCACAAAGATCAGAATTTAGCTTAATTTACTTATTATTCGATATTTAAAAATGTTCTCAGCTAAAATTTCGAGCTAAAAACTTTTATTTTGAAGACAAACTGTGGTTATCATTTGTGTTATTTGCGATTTTTCTGTTTTCACAAAATTTTCAAGTTACACGAGATCTTGTGGCTACAATATGGATGTTAAATAGTCTGACTTGTGGTCAGAATTTATATTAAACCACGGTTTTTAGTGTACTGACTAGCTAGTTAAACTAGCTAGTTCTATTGAATAGATCACGTTTTTAACTAGGTGGTTAAACTACTTAACATCCCTAGCCTACAATCAACATAACCTGTCACAGATTCAGTACGTGCTTAAAAAGTAGAAATGTTTTAATCTTACCGAATTACATATCGATATCAATATTGATATCGACATTATACTATCCTAGAATAAATTATATCAAAGTTGTAAATATTAGCGCTGGACTAACTATTTATTTAAATAAAACTAGTTAGAGTCATTCTTAAAAAATTGTATTGTAATTGCAAAAGAAAAATAAATGTATTTTTTATATTTTAATATAGAGACTATTAAATCTTACAACGATAATTATTTATAATGAAAATTTTACTTTCTTATTAATATTTATACTTCTCTTATTTAGAATTTGTTCAGCCTTTAATGGTTATTTAGTGCTACTAATTTTAAATATTTAATGCTTAAATCTGCGTTTAAATTTGCATTTGAGTCAGATCATAATTTCCATTCTAAATACATATTACTTAGGTTATATTGAGCTATAGTATCATCAGCATTAGCTGCTTTTGTCATGTATTCAGTGAAACTTTTATGATTAAACTTCATATCTAAACTCCTATTAGTCATCAAGAACACATAGCGGAAGCAAGCATCTGTGTTATTATCTTCAGCAGCTTTAAATAAATTAGCAGCTTGTATTATATCTTTTTTTTATAAAAATTCCATCACCTACTTCAAGTGTCTAGAGGATGGATTCGAATTATCAAATTCGAATCAAACCTACATGACTATATCTCTGCATCAGTGAATGTAATTAATAATAGAGAATGAAATAACTAATCTTAAATTAGGCTTGTCCAGAAGTTGTTAATGTAATAAGACCTTGTTTAATTGCAAAATGCCTTGTGCATAATATTTTAGAAGTTGTTTACGAGAAAATGTTACGCATTTATAGAATTCTAATATAAATTTTGACTAAAATTAACCATATATAAATTGTAGTGGTGTGTATAACGGTCTTTATCTTTATACATTAAATTAGTACGTATTAATCTAAATATTTTGATATTATTAATTAAATATTAAAATAAGTAATGTAGCTTAGTATAACCTTTTAACTATCAAATATAAATACTACAATTCCGAAATTAAGCACCCTTTTTTTGTTATAAGAGGTGTGCTAAGTAAACCTTCTTCTGTTTCTAAGCAAAGTTATTCTCCAAGACAATCATAATAGCAGAAATTTGGTCTAGTAGAGCTTTCACCTAATACCTAGAGAAAGATAAAATAAGCCACCCTAATGTAATTTTGTGTGGTGAATAATACACAAAGGCTCTATCACTTAGTAAAATTTTGAGCGATTTCAATTTTTGGTATGGCTAATTAGTAGCATTTTGAAATTCTTCGCTTTTCTCAAAAGTTTGCTAACATAAATGAACTTTATAGAATTTTTGCTGCGCCACCAACATCATGAATTGCGTGAAAATTGAAGAATGACGTAAGTCAATTAAAATCGACTTAAGTTGTGAAACGACGCAGAACACTGATAGCTTCCTTTAGAGTTTGTATCACTCGCACAAATAAGTATGCACAGATTTCAAGTGACACTAACGTCTTAAGTTTTCCTTTCTTCACACATATAGTAAGAGACAATTTACATGAAAAAGTTGAACTCAAAAGATAGAGTAGATGATGCAGGCAACCAATGAGCTGACTGAAAATCAGAGAAAAACAGGTAAAATATCAAAAAAAAAAATTCAAATTCTAACCTAATGAATGTCTGTATATTTTTTAGTGGCTGAATGTTTTGAACAGTTAGAGAAATATTTAAATGATAATTGTATAAGAAATTTTGATTATTCATTATTTAATAATATAAAGCTCATTGGAAAGGGAGGATCTTCAACTGTTTACTCAGCAAATTTTCAAGAAAAAGCTTATGTTCTGAAAAATCTAAATCATAATCTAATATTAGACAAGACAATTAAAATATTCATTAATGAGGTAATGCGTTGTTATTCTTTATATCAAATGCTCAGTATGCAAAATTAATAAATATAAATTAATAATTAGATTAAACTTCTCGATAAGCTGAGTAAGGACAATCATCCTAATATTGTGAAATTCTATGGAAGTTCAAAAGGTATGATAATTACTCGAATTCGAATATCTGCTTCTAATTATACCGTAAATATTAATCTTAATGCGGTAAATCATAGACCTATTATCAAAAAACTTTATGTTAGTATTTCAACTTGCCAGTGATGGCAACTTACGCGATTATTTATTTAAAAAACGACGAGATGGTCTTTATGAAATTTCATGGACGGAGCTTACTGGAATAGCGAAGGAAATTACTATTGGATTGAAATATTTGCATGATAATGATATCATTCATAGAGATCTAGTAGGGTTTATTTTTAAATGTTCTAATTTTTGCATGAAACTTTGAATTATATAATGTTTACAATAAATATTTCTAGCATTCTAAGAACATTTTGATAAATGATGGCAAGGCTTTAATTGCAGATTTTGGGATATCAAAACAATTAAATGACACAGCCAGTTCAGACTCAGGTGCAATGGGCATGCCAGCATACGTTGATCCATATTATCTCTTTCAAAACAAGCGTACCAATGATAAAGGGTCAGACATTTATAGTTTGGGTGTATTATTCTGGGAACTTACAAGTGGAATTCCACCATTCTATAATCTTCCCTCGTTGGTTGTATTGAAAAAAGTTTTAGAAAATAAAAGAGAGAAAAGTATTGATAGCACTCCACAAGATTATGTTACTCTTTACGAGAAGTGCTGGTCTTATAGACCGGACCAGCGTCCGACACTACATGAAATATTATTCAAACTTGAAAAGCTTTCAGAAGAGACCTTCGTCAAATTCATTATAAATCGATCTTACGAGTATGGATAACATTATACTTAGTTTCATAATTATTTACATTTATTTTGATTTTATCATATTAATTATTTTATAATTATGTAATCATCAGAACGTGAGTATAATTTTTTAGAAAATTTGGTGTTATATTGATAACGGACTAAAAAACGAAGCTTGGTCATTTCACAAAAAAAGTAACATTCCTGTGGTCTCTAAGCATTTGGACCTAAATACTTCTTTAAATATATTATTATTATACGTCAAATTAAAGTTTGTGTCATATCAAAATTTAAATACTGATTAGGGTGAAAGTCTACGTTAGGGTAATGGAAGTATCATGCTAGCGGGATTATAACTATTTTGATCTGACGTAGGGATTATTTGATGCACATTATCAAAATAATTCTAATGATTTCCGTACTCATTGATTAAAAGATTCCCTTTTTGTTATATCTATCATGTAAAATACTGGGCGAATGCCTTAGGAATTCCATTAATCGTAGCATCTCTTTTTAATGTCTTAAACAGCATACTGTAAATTAGGAACATTTATGCACTCGAAATTTTCTAGTTTGCAATAGAGATCCTATACTGTGTACCCTAATATTTTACAAGTTTTCTGGTTAAGTATTTTGATTTAGACCCGGATCTTTTAATCAGTGCGGTAAGATAAGTATAAATAGACATGATATCTTAAATATATATTGATGATAAGCCACGGATTTGGTGCGTTCTTACTTATGGATCACAGGACTGACACTTTTTTGTGCAGCATGACTAAGCTTCTAAGACATACAGCTGCTGGTGTTGAGCGAAAAGTCGCTCATCTACTTGCCGGCGGCACGGTGATTAAAACATTAGCGCTAATTATCATGCGGTTATAATAAATATTTTTATTTATAATAACTAATACAATGACTTTAATATAATCAGTATCGTCAGTGACGGTAGATTGGATGAAAAGAAGCTAAAAGAATATCATTACAATACTGCGTGGTCAATGGACACATCTATTCATAAAACAAATCAAGAACAATATGAATTTTTTAAAGCCAAGTATTCTAACAATGAAGATCTTAATGAGCATGAAAAAGAATATTTATTAAATATTATTCAAAAAAAAATTGATAATTTAAAAGTCAATAATAATGAAGGTGAAAAGCGTCAGTGTGAAGATTGCAAAAACTGGATTCATGCTTTACAATACTGTGAGTTTTGCATAAGAAATTACTTGCAAAATAATTTTTGCGAATGGACTGGAAACAATGAAATTGATAAGGCAATACAGGATGCTCAAAGGGGCGTAATGGGACCTGATTTAGTAATTGAATTTATTCCTTATGCAAGACTCAGAAATGTACAACACAGAGCTGAGGGTAGTTTTGCTGATATCTATAATGCTGTATGGATAGATGGCCCTTTTGTTAAGTGGAACGAAAAAGAAAGAATTCTTGAAAGACTTGGAAATCATAATGTTATTCTCAAAAGATTAAGAAATTCAAATGCATCGACTAGCCGTTGGTTTAATGAGGTAAAACTTTGCATCTAAATAATTTATTTTTAATTTTATTTATAAAAATACTGTAATTATAGGTTATCTTCCATTTTACCATTGACAAGATTGCATCTAATATTGTTCGATGTTATGGGCTGACTAAAGATTTAACTACCGAGGATTTTGTATTAGTTTTAGATGCTATGGACTTCGATTTACATGAATATTTGAAAAAAAAAATTTCGGCAATTACTTGGAAGGATCGGTATCAAATTATATATAAAATATCAGCTTGTTTACATGAAATACATAATGTAGGATTGGTTCATGGAGATTTACACCCTGGCAATATTTTACTTCAAGAACATTTTAAGATAAGAATTAGTGATTTAGGTTTTTGTGGACCAATAAATAAACCTTTAGAAGGTGTTTATGGCTGCATTCCGTACATTGCACCTGAAGTATTATGTAACAAACCATCTACAACATACACAGATATTTATAGCTTAGGAATTATAATGTGGACAATTTCTGCAGGAATTACTCCATTCTGCGATCAAGAAGATGATATTTTCCTTGCTAATGCTGTTATACATGGACTTCGGCCAGATATAATTTATGGAATGCCATTTGAATATGAAACATTGATGAAGCAATGTTGGGATGCGATTCCAGAAAATCGACCTGATGCTAGAACAATTTATAAAAAAATATACGCATTGCTAAAAACCTTTTCTGATAATAAAGCCGATAATAACATAAATAGTGTAATGTCAAACATAAGTACTCAAACCGAGTCCTCAAATATAGAATATTTGTCAACTACCCCCCAATATTTATCTTCAGGCCCAAAAAATTGGTTGAAAGATAATCAAGAAAATTTTTCACCAGAACTAGAGAATTTGAAAGAAAAGAAAAAAAAATTTTCATCAGGCCCGAAAAACTGGGTGCCGAATCTTTATTTTTTTGCCAATTCTTCAGAAGCAAAAAATTTTACAAAAGGTAATCATATTATATCGTTCGCATCTTTTGAAAGTGGTCATAATTAATATTAAATACAGTTTAATTTAACCTGATGTATTTTTGTATTTATTAGGATACGAGGAATCAGGTGAATACATTATTAGAATTAGCAATATTTTTCAAAAAGATTACAATAATAATTATATCTCATTTTACTTTATTTATAATAAAACATTAGGCTATTTAAAAACTAAAGAAGGTAACATAGCTTTTAGCCTATCTAGTTTAGATATTTGACATATTTATTAAAAAACAATCCGCTTATATTACAGAGTTTGATGATATAAAAGCTTCAAAGAATGATAGTATGTAATATATAAATTTATAAATTTAGTGCAACTTTTGATGCATTAAGAACGATAAACATAAATGCTATACATGAATTCTGCAGAGTGAAAACTTGTAATATGTATAATAATTACTGTGATCAATTATAGGTTTTTACTCTACAACGCTTAAATAATTATTAAATTAATTCTACAAAATTTTTTATTAATATAAAAAACCACTTTTCTCTTTAGAAGATAACCAACTAGTCGAGCAAGATACCATTGATTTAGAATTTGTAAAAGTGGATAAGAAGGACTCTGATAATTCTTTAGGAACCCAAAATACCGATGGTATGTTAGGTAAAATTCTGGTGGTTAGAAATCCCGACAGAAATAATCAAAGTTCTATTACCTATATCTCTTACGCTTTTATAAGCCTAAAGGTAACCACAAAAAAAGCTTACCATACTTGCGCGAAATAACGCCCGGAGCTCTATCTCGCACAAATGCGGTATAATTTTAGTGAGCAATAGACTGTCTGGGTTTCAAATTTTCAGAATTTGTTATGCATCCTATATATAGTACCACATAAGTGATGTCTAAATTAAATTCTAATTATTTTTATTTAAAGAATATATAGTTCTTCCTAAAGGTATGCATAAGTGCAATTGAACTTTATCATCATTGCATTATACTAAAATAACTTAATTGTCGTATAGAAACTCTTTCAAATCAGCAAAAAGTTAATGAAGACTTTAATGGTACGAATAAAATGATCAGAATTGTAGATTTATCATATTTGATTTTTGCCAAATTGCACAATGAATGCTTTAGCGAAAGAGACATAAACGAGGAGATCAATAAATACATTGTTAAGAATAACGAAATACCAAGCAACGTATTTGCTTGGTTATCTGATAACAAAGTAAATTCAAAGCATATATGCTTGCTTGGAAGATTTTATTATGGTGGGATTGGCACAAATGCGAATAAAGAAATTGCATATTCTTTATTTTTTAATGCAGCAAATATAGGAAACTGCATTGCAAAATTTTACCTAGGATATTGTTATCATTATGGTTTTGGAATACAAAAAGATGTAAGCAAAGCATTTGATTGGTATCTAAAAGCTGCTACCGGAGGAAATTCTAATGGGCAAAACGCTATTGGATTATGTTATGAAATTAGCATGGGTACTATCAAAGATGAAAGGAAAGCATTTGAATGGTATTTAAAATCTTCTGAAGGGCGGAATTCCTGGGGACAATATAATCTTGGGAGATGTTATAAGAATGGTATAGGTGTTATTAAAAACGAAAATAAGGCGTTTGAATGGTATTTGAGATCTGCGAATAGTGGGAATTATAAGGGACAATTTAAACTTGGGTACTGCTATAGAAATGGTATCGGAATTGTAAAAGATTATAATAAAGCATTTGAGTGGTATTTGAAATCCGCTGAAGGTAATAACCCTAGTGGGCAAATTAACGTTGGATTTTGTTACCAAAATGGAATAGGCGTAATAAAAGATGAAAAAAAAGCATTTGAATGGTATTTAAAATCTGCAGAAAATGGTAATTACATTGCACAAAGACAACTTGGATTATGTTACCGGAACGGTATTGGAACACCCCAAGATCAAAAAAAAGCTGTTGAATGGTCGCAAAAATCGAAAATTAATGAATTACAACGCCAGGAGAAGAATAATGAGGAGCAACAAAAATTGAGAAATAATGATTATCATTCTGGAAATTTAGATGTAGATAATTTTATAGTAAAGTCGATGTTTTCATGGATTCCGTTCAATAAGCTAAAAAAAGGGGATAAGATTGGAAGAGGTGGTTTTGCAACAGTATACTTCGGGATGTGGGAAACTCATAATGAAATAAAACCTGTTGCACTTAAACTAATTCATGAGTCAAAAGATAAGTGTAAGGACCTTTTAAGAGAAGTAAGTTTTATGGTTTAATATTTCATCAAATTATGATTATAATTTTTAATAATATAATTTCTTAGTTAGGTGCATTTAATATTATTGGAACTGAATGTCCAACATTCTTACGATGTCACGGAATATCGAAAGATAAAGATACTAATGATTATATTTTAATTTTACAATATGCACAAATGGGTTCTTTGCGTCAGAACCTCCATGAAATTGCACAGATGGAATGGAAAAAAAGATTAGACTTATTATCTTCTATTGCATTTGATCTTCAATTAATTCATTCACAAGATATTATTCATCGTGACTTACATAGTAATAATATACTTCAAGATAATTTAAACAATGCTTATATTAGTGATTTAGGGCTCGCAATTTCAGTTGATAGAGCATTAAACACAGAATCGAAAGAAACTTGTGGCATACTACCATACATTGCGCCAGAAAATTTGCAGGAAAAGCCATTCACTAAAGCATCGGATGTTTATTCCTTTGGAATTATCATGTGGGAAATTTCTTCAGGAGAAGTTGTATTTTCTGAATTTGCGAAGGAACATTACAATAATTTAGGCTTACTTGTGGAAATTATTGAAGGTCTAAGGCCACCTATAGTTAAAGGCACAGCGTCATGTTACATTGATCTTTTAAAGAAATGTTGGAATGGAAATCCAGAAAAACGTCCATCAGCATCAGAAATTTATGATACTATTATGAATTGGAAAAATAATCCCGAGTTATATCAAGAATTTTTGGAAGCTGATAAAGTGATAGCGACAAAAAAACATGTTAGTCATAAGCAGCAAAATAAAAATGACACTGTAAGTTTAGTTAATAATACAACTCAACCATATGATATCGCTACAAATAATAATATTGAGTTTGGTGCACTTTATAGCAGCAAAAGAAAACATAACCAACAAAATAAGAATGACACTATAATTTTAGTTGACAACACAATTCAACCATATGATATCGCTACAAATGATAATATTGATGTGGCTGAAATCATTAATTTTAAAGATACTAACTATGCAGAACAAAGTACTGATGTCGACCTTATGACAACAAATCTGGAAGCATCGACAAATTATGAGCATTTCGCTCCGTTAATTGATATATTTTTAAACCTTGGAGAAGATATTGTGACAATATACCAAAAAGCAGAACATAATAGACGTTTATGTAATTTTTTGACTAAGCGAGTGAATTTGGCTGTGGGTGCAATAAAAGACTTAGAAATTCGAAAGCAAAATAATATGAAATTTTTTGTGGAGCCATCTAATCTTCAACTTATTAAAGATTTTTTAAATTGTATGCTTGATATTAGAACATTTATGACAGATGTTTCTCAACTCGGTTCATTTGTTACCTTTAATTCTGCTAATATTATACAAAAGTATATTGATTTGTCGAATAGGTTTGATGGGTACTTGATGGATTTGTCGAATAGGTTTGATGGGTACTTTATGGATTTGTCGAATAGGTTTGATGGGGATTTAAATTATATGATGCAACAATCTGATAAAAATGCGATTCATCGCGGAAGTCCGTATGTCGAACCGTCAAAAAATTTTAATTTGACTCAAAACAATGATAGTTTAGAGTTAAAACATGAAATCAAATTTCTTTTAGAGGATTTGAAAGAAATGAAAAAGGTATATTTTCCGAAATTATGCATAGAAATAAATTAAATTATTGCTAAATAATCATATTCGAATATTTATAGTTCATGCGTGATATGTCTGATGGTAACAATACCTTTACAGATATCGTAAGAATTAGAGAGCTAATCAACCGTTTTCAACGTGAACAACGTAAAGGCACTGAAATCACAATTGAGCCTGCAAACCTTTTAAAATCAGACGATTACGAACCTAAATATGAGTCTGAACCCCGTGGTAAAACTATTCATTGTAGATGGAATAATACGTTCCTTTTAGAATATGCATTTAAAGAAATTCCTCCGATAATTGATAAACAAACTGAAAAAGAAATTGGTCAACAAGTTGCTATTCTTAAAGAATTAAACAACTCAGGGCACATTATTAAGTTTTATGGAATCGCAAAGTCTAGTGATGGTTCACAATATTATTTTGTAACAGAATGGATGGAGAATGGTACTTTACAGGAATATTATAAAAAATTTAAATTGAGTTGGACTCAAAAATTCGAATTTGCAATTGATATTTGTCGTGGAATTGCTTTCTTAAATGCTGTGGAGGTATAACAAAATTTCTATTCAATTTTAAACTTTATTTTTTTTATTAAATGATGATTATATAACTAATGTTATATTGCCATAGATCTTACATCACGATATTAGAGGTGCAAATATTTTAATAAGCGGAAATCACAAGCCTAAAATTGCTAATTTTGGTTTAAGTCGTAAGTTCGGAGATATTACTAGAAATATTCAAGTAACTTTTGAGAATGTAAGATATATGGCTCCCGAGAAATTAGAAAATGGTGATAAAAAACGATATACTGTTAAATGTGAAATTTATAGGTATATATATTATCAACGCATTAAAAAAAAATATTATAAAATTTACATTATTATAATTTAATCTAAATCAATATTTAGTTTGGGAGCTCTTTTATGGGAAATTGCTGAAGAAAAAGCACCTTATACGAATGAAGGAATAGATTTGCAAACTATTCGATACCGTGTTGTAAAAGAGAAATATCGTGAACCATTTTATTCAGATGTACCCAAAGTTTGGCGGGACATTACATATGCAGGTATTATTATTTTTATTAAATTTATTAAAATTAAATTTTAAACCCATAAATCTTTAATTATACTAATATTTATTCATTTGTTTGTTTGTTTGTTTAAAGCTTTAAGTCACGATCCAGATTTTCGTCCAACAATTTCTAAAATATTTACAATTCTTTTTGATTACCATCACAAAGATGAAAAAAGGCCTCCTCCATCTGTGGATGAATTTGGAACAGAATTCGTAATTGATGATTTTATGACTGTAGATGCTGCAATTAAAGAGCATCGAAAACCCGATGGTAATAAACGAAAAGCATGGGATTGCTTCAACCAATTCGCTGAACAAGGTGACATAGACGCAAAATATTGGGTTGGTTATTATCTATATCATTCTGTCCTTCCTGAACATAAGGACAATCGTCAAGAAAATCTTCAACGTGCTGCAAAATTGTTTAAAGAAACTGCTGATTGTGGTAAAGTTGAGGCTCAACTCCGATATGGGTTCTGTTTATGGCAAGGTGATGGTGTTTCAGTTGATTGGGATGAGGCTATGAGATATTTAAAATTAGCTGCTGATAATGGAAATCCTACGGCTATGTATAATGTTGGAAATGCTTATTGGATTGGAAAGGGAGTACAAAAAGATCAGGAGATTGGTTCCAAGTACTTAAAAATGGCTGCTATGAAAAATCAACATAATGCTATTAGTATGTGCAAAAAACTTGGGATTTGTTTTTAAAACTTTATACAGTAAATTGAAAGTTGCATATGTGACGACTTCGTCGCCAGGGTTGATAATGTAAATCTAATATATATTCCTAGCTTCATCAATATTACTGTAAAGTTATTTAGTATCCTCATTTGCTGTTTTTTAACTAATTTAAACTATGGTTGGTTGATCAGGTGGAAATGTACCTAAAATAGAACCACATTACATAATTCATGATAGTGATAAAAATCAAAGAAAAGTTGAAAGCAACGATTCAACAAGGGTAATGCGTTAGACTGTTGGTTTACACAATCTTTTATTTAAATCTTTATAAAATAAATCTTTTAAAAGTTCAAAGCAAATCTATGTTTGTATTAATTAATAAAATAAGAACTAACTGCATACTTTTTTTTTGTACATTTCTTAAAATAAAAATAAGAACGCATACGTATAAAACTATTACAATAGCATAAGTATCGAGTATTCGAGATCATGTAATGTCGAATATTAAGACTATATAATCTATATAATATGGGTATATACATCGGGTTTTGGATATATTTGATATAGAATTAGACGTTGATTATTGGTTTTTAATTTTGCTTCGTTTTGTATTTTTTTTAAACCTTATGATTTGACTGGCCAATTATCATGTGAAAATACATGAACATCCGTGTAACGTTGGGGTATCCAATGTACTATGTAGATCAAATATATGTATAGTCTTATATAAAAATTACGTATTAAATTTTTTTTTTTTTGAGATGATCACCGATTTGATTTTTATCTGATATAATAACGATAACGATTCTTTTATTACGTATGTATTTTTAAAGAGATTCACTAGCAAAGCGCTCAGTTTATATACTTTATTGATTTTTTTTTTTTATTACAGGTTCAATTCCTTTATATTATCATATTACTCTTCAATTTGTACACATAAGCTAAGTATTACATTATTTTCGCACATTATCGTTATATTTAAATTACAGCATTACTAACTTCGCTCATTACACATCAAACCAGGTGCATGGATATTGGTCAATCATGCGACAATAAGTCTAAAAGTATTTTGGTCGCTTCTTCTTTCCCATGCGTTTTCGCACTGTCTTGTACAATTCCCACCGATCGCTTTTTACGGTCCATACGAACTTTTGAAAGTCCTAAAGTAATATTTTCTTCATCAATATTACCTGACGAAAGTTGTAGCTTTGATTGCTTCAGGTCTTGCGTCATATTCGGGTGAGTTTTTAAGTCTAGTTTGTTAAAAAGTCCCTCTACTTGCTGTTGGTGAACTATTATGAAATAAATTCGTTCTTTAACGAATTTATATAACAATTCATAATCATAGATTTTGGAGTTTGGAGTAAGACAAAATTTTTGGAACTCGTCCCTAAATTCTAAAGAACCTAGTAAATTTTCCTGAAGGCCAAAAGTATTACTAGTTATCTCAAAATCGTCGCATAATTGTTGTGCTAAGCTTATTTCATATTCTGTTGGTTCCAAAAGCCACTGTTGCATAGTAACATAATAGAATGCTCGCGTGAATTCATGATTAGAATCTCCACCTAAACGGCAGATTGATAATGGTAAATGGATCCATGTAGACATCCATTTTAAAAAACTTTCGTATGCTCTATTTATTCCTTGTTCCAAATTATCAAAGAGCTCACCAAAGTCTTCATTATTTAGTGTTTCAAGCGCAGTTAATAGTTCCTGCCCGAAAAATGAGTCAAAATTTTCCTTGAGGTCATTTAAAAATTTTATCCACTCATTTACTTTGTCAGGCATTTCGTGAGCCCGACGGCCAGGTAGAAGTTGAACCAAACGATTATCCACTTGAATACGAGGTATAGGATCCTTTCCGACCATAAATTTCATCAATGGTTCATATAAGTGCTCACCGAATGATACTAAGCACTGAATTTGAATATTTAGCTTTTCGTTTAAGAGCCAATCCCGAAATAAATGCCTAGTTAGTGATTATAAGGAAACTTATTAATAGATTATTTAAAATAAGCATTTAAGTTTATAAATATCTAATTAAAAATATTATGCATACCAATCTGAAAGATATGCAGCTGGTGTGTTCTGGTTATTTTCAAGTTCCCTAATAAACCAATTCACAAATTCGATATGTGCTTCACGACGGCTTAAATATTGCTTTGCAGCAAGCAATTCGTATCCCCAATGACCTCGAATTGGCAATTGGTATTGAGAGAAATGATATCCTAATAATCCATCGTATAACTTTTGAATCCAACTTGATTTCATGTTGAGAGGTTTTCCTTTATTACTTGAGTCATATCCGTCGTGGAGATACCAAGCTAAGTATAGAAGGTTATATGGTTGTGGTGTTCGTGAAAATCCAATTGAGGTAGGTGGCTTGCCAAATGCCGTCTCTTCAAAATTTGAAAAAACGATATGCATTATATGCATTCCACAACCGATTCTTACTGTATCTACTTTTGCCTTTTTATTAAACTGAACAATTGCGCCTTTTCTATTACCTGACATATAGGCCGTATTGTCTGTTACCCATGTTAAACATTTTTTTGGATCAAGGCCATGGTTCGTAATTGCTTTGAGAGTGCTGTCTGCTACTGATTGGCCAGTGCAGTTATTTAAATCTTCAAGATTTGTTACAATAACTGACGGTATGTTTTTTTCATGATCCCAAAATATAACACATACTACGAAATATTTAGATTCACCACGAGTTGATTCATCAACGAGGATTCCATAGTGTGAACATTTGGTGGCCTTATATATTCCAGCTTCAGTTTCAATTTGCGAAACTTCTTTATGCCAAGTACTTAGGGTCATCACAGATAACCATCTTTGCGGGGGCTCTCCAGTTAAAAATTCATAGACCAGTCTTAATGATTCAACTGTCGCGGTTAAAGAAGTTTGTCCAATTTGCGATATTTTGGTTGAAAGCCAAACCATTCGGGGCGAGTATTCTCGATTATTTGTTTGAAATAACGTGCTAATTTGACGCTTAAATTCGTTACGTGATATTTGCTTTGATTTTCTTATCAAGGATCGAATAGTTGAAATTCGATTTTTAATTTTGTCTTGCAGATGTCGATTTGAACTACCTAAAGACTGGATTTTACGTATTAGATTTTGATTGCTTCGTATTAGCTTTCTATTTTCTAATTTTAATTCGGCATTCTTGATCTTTAAGTTTTTGGTCTGGTTTTTTTGATGATCCGTAATAAATTCCAATGCTTTTTTTTGGAGGTAAGGCGAAATGATTTCATTAGCGTGTTTTCCTCTTGGATATCGCATTGAATCAAATAATTTTAATGCATTGGTTTTTTGTGGTTCTGACATTTCACGAATTGTTTGAAACATCTCCTCTTCTCTTGTTTTTTTGATAATATTAGTAAACGTAATAAGAGATTCGTGATCAATTTGTGTAATGTCTTTCTGTTGAGATCACGAGTATATTAAATGACGCTTTTGTTTTGAAAATTTTGGCATTGTAAATTTTTTTATGTAGGTAATCAAAAAGAAGGATAGAATTATAATTCTATTTATTAATTTTTTAACAAACGGAATTTCATGCAGGCAGACTTTTAATTGCTTAATTATATGTAATAAATTTTTATTAATAAAATTAATGCTTCGATATATAAATTTTAAATACTGATGATTATACAAAAACGTATTTTTTAACTAATTTTAACAAATCCAGACAAAAGCCAAACAAAATTTTTTATTAAAACAATAACGAAAGCGCAACAAAAGTCAATACAATTTTAGTTTTTTTTATTCCAGCGAGTACTAAATTTAATAAAATTAGTTTCGTGAATTCGTTGTGACCAGACTTGTACATTTTTAGAAACTTTTCATTGTCTAACAATGAAAAACCCGAGAATGTATACTGATCTGTGCACTTGTTAAAGATAATTGTAGCAATTAGAATCTATGCTAATCAAACAGTGCATTCATACCTTACCATTATTGGTGAGGCGAAATACTTCATTGGAATTGGTTTCGTTTTCTACACAATCGGGGACTCTGTTTTTACTATGGACATTCTGTAAAATATGCTGATTTCGAAAAAAAAAGAATAAGTTACTAATATTTAAGAGAATGAAAGAATTAGCCAAGATCCATTACAAAAATACTTATCTGACTTCTTTAGTTACTCTTTTTAAGAATTCTAGACTAACTTCTTTGATTTCGAGGTAGGAACGTTATTATCAAAGGCTCTTAATAAAAATTCTACACTGACTTCTTGGAGCTTGGTAATAATCAATTTGGTTCTGAAGCAGGAAAGGCATTAGCATAAGCCCTTTGTAAAAACATACTAACTTCTTTGTACCTTAGTAATAATCAACCTGGTTTTGAAAGAGAAAAAGCACTAGCATAACCTTTGTAAGAATACTAAACTGGCTTTATTAAATAATAAGCTTGCTATAACTTTGCGGGTGCCTAATCGATTAAAAGCAACTCTATTTTAGCATGTGTTCATATATAACTTTGACGAAGATTCTGAAGTTTACTAATGCAAATATAAGTAATCCCCCTCCTTTTGGCATACAAAAATCTTATTTTATTCGGTAAATATAGATGATTAAACAATTCATGGAATAAATCTTTTTTACTTTGCTAAAATCATCATCATATTTTTTTTAAAATGATTTTTTAGCATTCGTTCTTCAGTTATGACTCTATTCCAAAAAATTAGTTATTCACATCCACCTATTATATAACTGAACGTATGGTCGAATTTGATCGATCATGTATATGTTGATAGGGAGCGATAGAAATAATACTGAGTATCATTTATTTCGCTAAAGAAAATAGCCGGAATCATCAAATTTTAAAATATATTAATGGTGACTACTTTGTGTAACCACGTGAAAATCATTAAATAAATTATAGATTTAGTAAATTAAATAAATCTTTAATTTAAATTGTTTTTAAAAAAAATGCGTTATTTTTCTTAAATATAAAGTCTTTTGAGTATTTGGGTGAAATTTCTAGTTAAGTCAATTTGTAAAATTCGGAAGAGATACGATTTGAAATTTAAGTTTCATATGAAATTTTGAATTGCATCTCTTCGAAATTTTACATATTAACTTAACTAGAAATTTCATATGAATACTTAAAAGACTTTAAATTTGAAAAAAATAACGCGATTTGCAAAAATCAAAAAAAATTTTTTAATAAAACTAATGAAATTTGGATATTTTAATATAAAATCGTGCTTAGGTTACACCAAAAAATCACATTAATTAATTTTTATATGAGACTATACATATGTTTGATCTACATAGTACATTGGACACCCCAGTGTAACGTTGACACGAATCCAAAAAATTTTCTATGTAGATCTCAAGATCAAGCGCAATCTTCGTCAGTGTTGGCAATTGGACAATTGGAAAATCAAATTAACCAATAGTATCGGTATTATATGATTAATTGGATAATTGAACTCTAAAAATTGGGCCAACCAATGATATTCATTAGTTGATTGTCCAATTGTCCAATTGCCAACACTGATCTTCGTGTAACGTAAAATCGCCGGTAACTCGAAAATTTGCCTAAGAAACCACTTTTGACGTTCTAACAAAAAAATTCCTGGCCAAAATTTACTATACCACTAACTTTAGCCCTAACCCTAACGCTGGTAAAAATTTCACGTGTTTTTAGCGTAAGTCTGCGGACACTTACCAATTCACGTGAATACTTACCAATTCGGGTAATTTTTGTACCTACTTACCTACCCTAACTTAGAGTGGGTACAAATTCACGTGATCTGGTAGGTGTCCGTAGATTTACTCACCAAATTTTTACTATTGGCACGTGATTCGTATCACTTGTAGAAATAACGAACCTCTATATAACGAACTCTGGATATAGTGAACTTGAAATTTTGAAATTTTTATAATAGTTCGGTATAGAAAATGCAATTTCCCTTAAGAAAATATAATAACTTCCTATAATGACCTTTTTTTTCTTCCAGAACCATCAGTTCGTTATAGAAAGAGTTGACTGTATTTCCTAGTCAGTCACACAGATTTCAGAAATGCCAAAAATTTAATTTTTATATCACGTGTATAGAATTAAGAGTCCTCCGCTTCGCTCCGGACAATTAGTTAGCTTATATTAGTGCTTCGCAGGTCCGATCCGAGGTCCGAATCCGAACCATCCGATCGAAGTCCGAAGGCTCTAGTTACACAAATCTCGGAATTTTTGCATGACTAAAAACATTTGACGTAATGATTGCTATCGTAAATTCAATATAAAAAAATATTTTATGATTAAAATAAATTATTTTTATCCATTATGTCTTGTGAAAGGCTTCCTTTAAAGAAATCCGGTACAGACTCCGTTGATTTACTTAGTTAATTAAAAGAGCACCTGTTGAAATGTAATAAACTTTCAAAAAATATAAAAGATTCATTAGAAGTTCAAGATCCTGAAAATAAAAAATAGTAATAATAATTAAAATTTGAATCAAACAATTCTGCATATTAATTAGTGTTTTTTGTTTAAAAAAAAATATCTTCATATTTTAGTATGGATTTTATAATTTATTACATGGTGCAATATATTGCACCCCTATTTTATTATATGAAGATCATCAATTTTATGTAACAAAAAATTTTTATCAAAGAAAAAAATGAAATTTTATTAATATTAAGGTTAGGGTTAATGTTAAGGTTTGAGATAAGGCAAAGGCATAGGGTATATCAAAATTTTACGAAAAAAATTTTTTATTAGTACTTCAAAAGTGGTTTTATAGACATTTTTAAATAACAGAAGGGGTGCAATAAATTATAAAACCCTTTTAGTAAATATGAAAATTTTAATAAATTATTTCTTTTCATTGAAAGTTTTCTTGAATGAATATTGGGTATACATGCAATGGAGCTTGGTTGGTACAAAAATAATCGACCAGAAATTTCAGACTCAGCCACCGATGTTTTAAAATGTTGGTTTCAATTAAAAAACAAATATTTTTATCCGTTTTCTTTTCACCATCAGAAAGATTCTTTTGCGATACAATCCAATGGTTCCTTAAATTTTGCACATTCGAAACCCAACTACTGTCCACTCTGCCAGCTAAATATTGATGGAGAATCTGTGACAGCTAGGCCTAAATTCGTGATTAGTAAGAGACGAATTGCTATAGTTATTATAGAGGTTTGTATGTTTCTTGATGTTCAACAGTTAAATTTTTTGTTTGCTTAGCCAACCTTTTAAACAGGATGAACACTTGAAAAATAGAATGTTTTCTAAAAAGTTTGGTTACGGAGAAGTACAACTCGTTGCCGAAATGCTCGCTTATGGAAGAAAATAAAAAAATTCAACTTAGCAATAAATAGATATATAAGATGAGTTCAAATTACAAGGTTCTTTGAGATTTGGCTTAATAATAAGCTTAAAGAAGGTCTAGTTAAGACAAGTATGAATTTATGAGATTATAAGGGGGAATATATTTATCAAGAAATATTTGGAATTCGTGTTATATTACATTTTACCGCCTGTAACCAATGCATTTTATTTGGAAGAACCTGATTCTGGTTTGCCAAAGAAGCAGTTTGTTATAATTGAAAGATGGCAAGCAAAAAATGGTCGAGATAAAGGTTTAAATATTGCAGAACAGGAAAGGAAAAAAGTGATTTTATTAACGTTGTCCAAAATTTTGGAATATCTTTTACAATAGTTGTTATCTAAAATAGGCTGTACACAAAAGCACTCTAGTATATTATTAATTCAGGTATATTATTAATTCAGTAAATTTCTGAAATTAATGCCAAAGAAATCAGAAGTTCAACATATTGTTATGATAATTACGGGGATAGTAAATTTTCATGGTGGAAACGGGCGTTCCTTAAACTAATTCACGATAAGTTGCGAAAAATAATTGCCTTTTCTATCCCGTTTCTCCGCGACAATGTAAAAACATTGCTAATATTATCGACCATCAAATATGTAGGAAATGCAAAAAAAAAAAAAACCGAGAACCGTTTTATAATTTTATAAGTTTTGAGAATTTTGAACAATACGTATAATATATAAAAAAAAGCACCAGACACAAACATAAAAAAAAATAAAAATAATCTAAGTAAAAAGTAAAATGTTGTATTCTATATAAAGCAAAATTTTATAAAGTCAACATTGAACATGGTACTTATTTAGTTCCCTATTCAAATAATAAAATAAGCAAACAAAAAAAAAAGAAAGAGAAAGAAGAAACAAAGATACATATCAGTCGATTCAAAAACTATGATAATTGACAAGCAAGAACACGTGCACTGCAAACTTTTAACGGCTCTTTTGAATATGGTAATCCGGTTCTTTAACAAAAGTTTCAAAACGAGTTTCTTGTAATTTTTTTTTGATGGCTTCGAAATAAAGAGGTTCTCCAACATTAAGAACGTATTGTAAAACGATGCGACCAGTGAAGTTCTAATTATGATAGGTAACGGAAACAATATAGAAACCATGTATTTTGTGAATATAAAAGAAAATTTTAATAATACCTGGCTTAAAATTAATGTATTTGCCGCAATTGCGGATTGTACAAGGCTTTTTTGGAGGTAAGTTCCATATTCAAAACATTTCTTTACAACAAAGCAGCCATGAATGTCACAAGCTGCATCAAGAATATTTTCGCAAACTCCATGGTATATAAACTAATAAAAAAGGTGAATTACTCAATATTGACAAACAAATTAATCGAAATAAATTAGTCTAAATATAAACGATCTAATAATACTTGGGTTAATTCAGCAGGCCAAAATTCAATAGTCTTTTGAAGAACAAAATTGCCTTAATTTACGTAAAAAATGAGTTTTCGTGTAAATCTTTAATTTGATTAGGCACAAAGAACTTGAACTAACCATAGCTGTCTACGATGAGGCTTTTAACGTCCTTTGCAAGATAAGAGATAAGGCGGATTGCCTGAATACAAAAAAGGAATGTCAAATTATGCTCAATACAGTCATTATGTCAAAATCAGAATTTTTTTTTTACCTGACCCTTTGTTGTAATATTCTTGATTAAGCATTGTAATACATAATTTCCATGTGCATCTCGCGCAAGCTGAGGCACTTTATGGCCAATCAAATTAAGTATAAAATCTCGTTGAGAATCGTTACAAAGTGTTATCAAACATTGACAAACATGATTTGCGTAAGGATCTAAATAGAGATGCTTTAGTATATGAAAGTTAAACAAATAAAAGATTTAACAAAAGAATTTTATGTAACCTTTCATCATATCGCAAAAGTTCGATGATACTTGTTCCAAGATATAGCTACAATTGCCGAATCTTTTCAGGTAATCTTGAACGATTAAAGACCCCTGCCTTGTTGTACAACAGGCTACCAGCGACGCTGGCTTAGTAACATCTAATAAGCACCAAGAAACATCAACGGAATAGTAAGAAACTGACTGTTTCTTGCGAATGGATTTCATGATAAATAAAAAATTTAAATATAAGGATATTTAAAGTCTGCTTGCTTTATACTGTTATAACGCTAACTGAAGTTTGTAAGTAAACAAATCAATATATAAGAAATTTATGGCATGTTTTACATCAAAATTGTCATCATTTTTGGCGTAATATGATCGAATTGATTCGCTCAGAGTTCATCATAAATACGTCGCATAAGTCATCCTCGTTGATTTTATATTTTATTATAATACGTATATTAATATTTCAAGGTTTTAGATCAGTATGATGTCCCGATTCAAAGACATCAGCGTAGATAGATACAAAAATCGTCAATAGATCTCAGATTGTTATCATGAATCAATTTTTGCCTACTATTTGTGTTACGGCATTTTACGCTGAGAAATCTGTGATTAAATTTTATTGAATTTCCAATTCCACTAAATTTAATTTCAGATTTTTCCGTACATAACAATAGATTTGTAGTCCAGATTAAATATTAATACGTATCGGTCTACAGTAGGTTTTAAACCATTATATTTTGAATTATATGTTTGAGTGGCGTTAAGCAGCTCTTGTGAACCGAGTTCATATCAAGTTCAGTTTGGGTTGAACTGATGATAAGAACTGAACTTCGAGAACTTTGTCCAGACCAGGGCACAGATTTCTATTAAAAATGTCGGAAGTTCCGTTTAATTAAGATGATTTCTGGCGTAATTTTAAAAGCTGCCAGAAATTTTATAATATAAGTATACTGTATTATTTTGTTTACCGAAAAAAAGCAGGTTACGGCACGCCGAAATTTTGAGTCCTGGTTCAGACCAAGTTCAAGCCTAGATTGAACTGAACTTTAAGGAGTTCGGTTCTATTTTTGAATCAATTAGACTGAACCAAAAGAACCAATCAACATTCCATATACCAGTATAAATTCGATTATATATTGAATTATATATTGAATTATAGACTGAATTATACATTGGATTACTAAATTGCAAATGTAGTTAGTAATTGTGAGATCACGACATTGAGAACTATGTAGGCATAATATAAATTGATATTGGTAGAAATACTGTATTATAGATCCTAACTTTCCTGATTACTAAATCTTTAAAAAATATATTTGATCTTATAGAATTGTTTGATTTAAAGGTTAGTTCTAATAATAGCAATGCATGAAGCATCGATTATATAACAATCTTCAGATTGTAAAACAGAAGATAAATTGTAATGCAACATTCTGACCGTAATCATATTCATTACGTTGAAGTATTTTAAAATATTTTATTAAAAATCATAAAAGTTCCAAATAAATTTTATAAACTATTAGATTTATCAAAAAAATAAAAAGCTTTAGACACGGCATACGCGTGTTATTCCAGTGATGAAAAAAAATTTTAAGAAGCAGAGAAATTTCAAAATGAATATTATATACTGTTAATATATTTATATATGAATAATTGATTGAATATTTACGGTATATGTGAGATAACGCAAATATCAAAGTATCAAACCTCCGAAACCTGAAAGATTTCATATTCATCAACTGAAAAGTATCCTTCAGACCGAATTGGTTTTTCGTAGCTATAGTTTCCTGAATAACATTTCATCTCTTCTTTATAATTCTCACCATTGATTGTAATATCGTCAAAGCCAAATGACGGTCCAAGATATTCCTGCAAATATTCAATAGATAATTAAAAAAAAGTACAGTATATATATCGATGTGTTATGAATAGTTTTTATACCTCATAATTTAATGCGCAATTTCTTCTTTTCACGCGACTCAAAACAGCATTTTTCATATCAGCATCACCCAATGAAAAAATAAAACTACTAGATGTTTGTCCCCAACCTTTAGTGGATTTCCATCTGATTGGGTTGTATCCACCAATTAGTTCTTCTGTATCTTTAACTTTCATAATTACAACTGTATTTGGTTTGTTATCACATAGTTGGTGAAAAGTCGATGGCGAAAATCCATCACGCGATCCACGAAGTAATAATTTAAAACTGTAAGGAATTTTGGTAGCTTCTTGATGAATGGGACTGCTAGGTGTAACTGTCTGCTCAACTTGTCGGATCCAAATAGCAATCAATGCAGCGTGTTTTGTAGAAAGAATACAAGAATCAACATACGTAACCATCGAGTTCAAGGACGGATACTTTATACTAGGTGACAAGTCGGAAATATTCACACTCGAAACGTCATCGTCTGACAACATAAAGTACTGAACTAATTCTTCGAAGGCTCGTGGCTCAAATATTTTACTAAATGGGCTCACTTTTTCAAAGAATTGTTGCTCTGTCATTTCATGAAATCCAATTAATGGAAGAAATTGTTGGAGCGATGCTTGTAAAGCTTTGAAATCATTATCTGTCCATTTGGTTGGATCCATAGTTGATAACGTTGGATTCTGTGTCAAACCCCATTTAAGAACCTATGATAAAAAGGTTTGAATGGCGGATCATCCAAAAAAAAAAATGATGTACCAAAAAACCAGAAATTTTTTACAATACATGGTCCCACATTTGAACTTCATCCATTCCAAAGTGGTCTCGTTTAAGTAAAGATATCATAGCATTTTCCGAAATAGAGTCAAAATTAATAGCACTCAACACTTTTTCAGGAACATTCGTAGTACAAAACTGTTGAAGGACCTGAAAATGATCATTTCGAAAACTAGCACGATTTACGGTCTCAATATGACGTTTTAACCAATCAACATGAGAATCTATTAATAATTGTTGAAGATACATGATAATTTCGTAAAGGCCAAGCTTTTCGGTGGCTAATAGAATTCGAAAAATTTCAGAACCACTTTTGTCTTCCAACATTATAGTTCCATTATAAATGTACCTTTTATTTAAATACAATTATAATGTTAAAATCCATTATGATCACGTAATATTTGTAAAATTTATTAACATACATGAGCAAGGTTTCAAAAACTTCAACAGAAATGTTAAACTTGAATTTTTTCGACACACTATTAAAACTTGGATTGGACAATTCTCTTCGAAAATAAGGAGATCGATAATATAAGATTAATGAGTGGGCTCGAAAACTTTTGGTATCAGGTGCTTTACCAACTACAATTGTTACGTCACAGAATTTTGTATCCGAGAGTAATTTCGTTAAATCGTGGGATAATTGAGAAAAAAATTTTTTCGCCATTTTTGAAAAAAAAGAAAAATTAGAAAGGATCTTTTTATTTCGTGTATAAAAATAATTTTTAAAAAGCAACCTAATTTAATCAAATTATGGCGAGCTACGATAAATAACAAAAATAATAGGTTGTAAAATTTAAAATTATGCAGCCAACACTTCATTACTGAGTTTGCAGTGGCGGATCGTAAAAGATTATAATTACTTATATATATATGGTTTAAGAATGTATCAAATCAAATTTCTGAATGTTTCCATTCTTCTGTACATACACTTGATTAAAGACTAATACCCAACTTCAAGCATGCAAATTCTGAATAAATTTAAATTACACAAGTGTTGGATTAAATTGCTGACAAAACCTCTAAATTTGGGATTTTGAAAAATCAGTTTGGGCGCCAAGTATATGTTGGGTATCAAATACCAGTTTTTTTCAATATACTATATAGTAGGCTAACTAATATTTTTAAAGTAGGAATTTGAATTAGTTTAGTAAACTACTATGTTTAGTCGACTTATTAATCGACTAATCCCTAATTTAAAATAGTGGTAGCATGTGACTCTAATCTCATGAAATTTTTTAATGCAGTGACAAGAATAAGAGTTGATCTTTGCGAAATAAAAAATGTACTTTTTTTTATAAACGATAGTTATTTTTGTATTTCTATTAAGTATCTATGAGACCATGATTGGTCAAGAGTTTTCCAATTAAAGATACTGAATTGATAATGTATTCTCTATTTTTGACATAAAAATCAAGATACAATTTGTTGTTTGTTTCTTAGAAAGAAATTCAAATACAATTATAAAAAAAGTGAATTACTACCATGGTAATTGCTATTTCCACCATGAAATGACTAACATAAAATTTGACCCTGACCCAACCCTAATTCTGGCTATGATCTATATCCATAACGATAATAGAAATAGCGATCGCTTATCGTTATAAAAACAAAAGTTGATGATTACTTTTGATTGGTCAATAGTCGTGTTTAGTGACGCGGTGGAATCGTCCCAATGAATTTTAGGACATACGGTAGTTACGGCAAAACCTGTATGATCCCATCGTATCGTAACTTCGTAACTTTAATTTATGAGTATTGATCTCTTCTTCATGTTACTGATTTTTTTTTTTTTTATAAACGTGTCCAAGTTCTTCAAATTTTGTAGTGTTTTCTTTTTCCTTGTTAAATATTATTAATTAATTGCGTAGCACTTTAAATTTTAATAAAAGCGTAATGTCAGATGAATTACTATTACGTAATGATAATAAAATACAAAACGTTTTACTTCCAAATTCCTTTTAACGAAACTTTTTTTATAGTGAACACTCTTAAAAAGATTTCTAATCATATTAAGTTGATTCGTAACAATAATATTAATCGAAATCACGCTCTTATTATCTGAAAATAGTAATAACACGGAACGGTATTTTACACATCAGTCTTCGCTTAAAGATTTAATGAAGATAAATACATAATATATATAACGATTTGTACTTGATATAGGTTGTTCTCAAGCACCTCCCTCAATTTTGATAAAATGATCTTATTGACTGAAAAAATAGACCGTGTTTAATCATTTCGGTCAAAAGAACACTAGAGCTAACGACCATCTTTTGTTTTCGTAGAGTTACACTGAAATTTAATTTTCGCCAATATTGTTACAGGAATCTAAAGATGGGCAAGGTAATAATGTAAGTAATAATTACTTATTTTTTATTCCAGTACTTACACATACATATTATTACTAATTATCACCTATGACTAGAGCTTGGAACCTGTCATATTAAATTTAACGGATATCCGATGGATTTTACTATTAAATTTGTATCCAACGGATAACCGGATCCAAGCTCTACCTGTGACGAATGATTATTACTTATCACGTTTTGTGAATGTGATCTGGAAAGCAAATTTTAAACTCAATGATCTGCTGATCAGGTTGCGATTTTGCTTGTATCACGGTTCTTTATTTATTATTACTTATTATGCAAGAAAACTAAAAGCAATAATTGGAAAATAATATGTAATAATATGTTACTAAACTTGCCCATCTTTACAGGAACCACTTCAGTTAATTTTGATTAATCGAACTGGTTGAACATATCTCGATTACTTTGAGAGCTGCTTGAGAACAACCATAATATATACTTTGCAAAAGTCTTGCATTTTGCGAAAGCATTAAAATATTCTAGATCTAGTGAGAATTATTAATATTATAGGTCGCCAAGAGGGAATTTTCATAGTAAATAGCAAATTTGGTTTCTTTCTAGCACCATTAACGAGGTGTTAACGAGGTTTTGGATGAAATATAGTTCTTTTTCAAAAAAACCTCGTTAATGCCTCGTTAATAGTGCTAGTAAGAAACTAATTTTGCGATTTACGATGAAAATTCCCTCTTGGCGACCTATAATTCCACTAGATCTAGAATATTTTAATGCTTTCGCAAAAATGTGAGGTTTTTGCAAAGTAGTCATATAAGGAATTAAATAATTTTGCTATTGGAACATTCAATTTGTCATAAGACATATCGGCTGATTTGGATAATCTCCCCGGGTTAGGGTACGTCAATTATAGGATCCGTATTATTCCGACAAATTCATTTCACGGACAGGTTATTTCACCGAAGCTCATTTCACAGGCAAATTTTTTTTTATAAGTTGCACTAACTTTAATTCTAATTCTAACCTGACCCTAACGACAATGGCTAAAATTACTTTGTCTGTGAAACGAGCTTCGGTGAAATAAACTGTCGGTGAAATGTGGTGTCTATGAAGTGATTGTCTGTGAGTTGATTAGAACCGCAATTATATATGATTTGTATGTCTAATGAGGTGATTCATTGGGGAGATTTGATTTCCTTATCAAAATCAGCCGATATGACGAGTCTTCATTTGAAAATTATTGAAAAACTATATCTTACAGCATAAGGTAGGTATTATGAAGAATCAACATTATTTCATGATCTAGTAATCAGGATTAAATAATTTTGATACCATTCGATCCATCTCATTAAGACGAATCTAACGACACTAAAATTATTAAATTCAAATCTGGTTCTTAAGATAGATTTATTTAAATAATAAAAAAGATCAAGATATTATGATAACAGCAGATCGTGATATCTTATGATTCAGTGATTGAATAGTTTTTTGATACTATTCGATTCTTCTCAACGAGAGGAATTGATTGTTACCAAAATTATTCGTTGGATCACAAGATATCACGATTCATCACAACATCCACTTCGTCATAATACTCCGATCCTCCTTAAGTAAAAATTACATGTCGATATAAATTTATATAAAGTTACGGCTTATGAAAGATTGTGCAAAAAAGATTTACGATATGTTCGATTATATCGATCTTGCACCAGTTTTGTGGCGCAGACGAAATCCTTAAGGTTAGGAGTTAGAGGAGAGTAGTTGAGATGGTAAGATTATCCAAAAAGAAAACTTTTGGTAGAGCACAAAAGATGGTTTCTTATGGTGATTTTCGAGTTATTAGCGATTTTTGGGGGATGGCTAAAGCCATGTACAGTATCCACGTGATTTTGACGTTTTATTAAAATTAAGGTTAGGATTTGGGTTAGGTTGGTAGTAGTATAGGAGAAGGTTACAGATAAAATTGCCTTCCCGACATTTTTAATTAGTGCCCCAAGACAGGTTTAGATTGCTGTCTTTCGTCTTTTTGCGTGTGAACAAAATTTTGTAATTCCGGTTGGTTGATTTACATAATAAAGTCACGTGGGTACATGGCTTTAAACGACCCCAGAACGATCGTGATCGTGTTACGTTATACCTAATCTTGGTACGTACACATTTTCCGAGTGTCATTTAGACACTTTTTTATGGGCGATGCTAGGGTTGTTAAGAAAGTATGGTAGGCATAATAAAAGGATTTACTTAAAACCCAATTATATTTATTGCTGCCTTTTAGTTCTTTGTATCGCAGTATTTTACATTCAAAAGATTTGGTATGAAAAATTTTAATGATATTTACACGTGTGAAAAGACACGACATTTCTATTTTCATCGTTTAAAGGTATTAAAGACTTTTAGTTCGATCAAATCTTAAAGCACTGGTAAATACTCATCTGCATATATAATTAGCTGTGATCTATAAAAAGACTTCATATTCAAAACCGAAAACTTGGAATGGCGTGGCGAATTATGCTAATAATTTAGTTAAACAATTCTTAGAAAAAATTTGATTAGATATTAAAGATGGTTTAAGATAGCAACGCTAGGATGATTAAAAAAAAACTCTCAACGCATAGGCAGGCATAAAACTTGTTATCTAATAAAAGGGTTGTCTAAATGGTGCAGAATCACATGATATAAGACCAATTAAATTATAAATTTGAAAAATATAAAAAAGAGCTATCTAATCTATATATCTTGGATAAATTATTAAAAAATGTCGGGAAGGCAATTTTTCTTATATAAACCTAGCCTAATCCCAATATAAGGTTTTATACTATGCCAAATTTCATTTTAATCATTTTAATCTGATTTCACTACCTTCTACCTCTAAAATTTTTATTCTTGTGATATACGTATAATGCTATAATGGATTTGCCAAATTGCCTTTTTACGAGTCCCCGGATCTAATAAAATAATAGTAAACTCAGCAGCAACGACCCTTAAATGACTATTACAAAGACAGTCAACTGATCAGTCCGTACCCTAAAACTTAAAAATAGAATATAAAAATTCACATCTAACTGATTACCACACCTCTCAATTGATTACTTTTTTTATATTGTCGCAATTTTTCAATTCCCAACCTTGACCATAACCTAACATAAACGAACTTTAAAGAATTTTTACTGCGCCACAAACTTAGAGAATTGCTATATTGTCGGCTTATTACTCAGCTAAATTTAACCCAACGTAATGCATAACATAGTTATTATACAGTAGTATAATTTATTATCGATGATCTAACGATTATTCCGCCTCAACCAATTGGGTAATACCCCAAAATTTTAGCGTTCTTTAGAAATCCATCGAAATGAACATATTTGTTTCGAAATAAATCAATAAATTCTATTTTGTTTGTATAATAATACAGTATATTAGTAATAAAAAAACTTTTATTCCATTTTCTGATTCGGAAGTTTAAACCAGAAATAACGCCTACTTATTTTAGAAATCAGTTAATTTCGAATCACACTAATGAATAGAACCATCTATGGGTACTAAAAAAAAAAATGCCAGCTCAAAAAAAAAATAAAATAAAAAATAAATTTTGCCAAATTTTAATATTGTACTGTATTGCCCTGAAATAACGTCCTGGGGCGTTATTTCGAGTGACTTGATGTAAAACGAGTTAATAATTTCTTAGACGAAGAACTTTTTTTAAACTTTACTATTCATTTGATATTAAAATTCTTCGTCTAAGGGTGTTCTCAAGCACCTCACTCAATGGATCGGAAGCAAATTTTTAATTAATCAGAAATTGAATAAATTAGCCAAGTAAGTTATCATTTCGATAAACAAATCAGCGAGATACAAAGAATTTTTTTTCATTGATAAAGCATTATTTTTAATTTTTTTTTACATATCAAACATAAACAATGAATTTCAAATTTCTAGATTTTGGAGAAAACGATTTATGCAATACAGCAATATGACCCCAATTTTGGTTGGATCATTACTATATTTGGTAACAAAACAATACGTGATTTTACATTCATCAAATCAATAAACGTGTTATTTAAGATTATTTTTGTATTTTCCTTCTTTTTATATATTTAAATCTTTCTACTACAACTAAAAACCTTTTTTTACCCTAAATTAACCAAATGCGACGTTCCTTAAGCTGGTTTTCGGAGATAGACCCAACATGGGCATGGGTCACTCGGTTCATTTAAAAATTCATTATAGAAGATGAATCATCCTGAAAACAGCTTTGAGGAGCAATAGTTTATATTCGTTTTTTTTTGATCTTTTTTCTTCTTTCATAAAAACTTCTTGGACCTCATATCTAAACAACCGCTTAAATACCTTTAAAGTAATATTACTCCGGTTGTTTAGAATGCAAGACGGCTGAGCGGTGAAGATTGCTAATGGCGGCGTCTTTTACTAGTAGCTCTTTTGCCTAAAAGTACAATATGCTGAACTCTAGACCTTTGAGAACCTTTCCTAGATAATTTGCGCCCGTTAATCGGGGCTTTGGATAATATTCCATGTTATTGGACAATGTTATTCATGTTATTTATTGCGTACATCCTACTTAGGATACAACTTCGGGTTATTAGTAATAAAAATATCCTGATCCGTTGGGTATTAGCGGAAACGAAGTTTCCGCTTGTGCACATACGGTCAGGGTATTTTTGCTAAATACCCAGTGATCTTGATATAGTGATCGGGGTATTTTAGACATAGTCATTTAGGATACGCCTTTATGTGGTGATTAGAATAAGTGAACTAATCTTTTTAGCTAAAACTAAAGTATTCTATTAAATTTTTTATTTGGTTCACGGATCGATATAGATAAGTTCGGAATATTTATATTATAGTTATCATTTGCCGCTTCGTTGTTTGAGCCATCATTATAGGGGTACCGTCATTGACGTCATCGTTATTGGAGTTGGAGTTGCCGTTGGTGTAGATTGTAGGCTTTATCGTTTCGGTATCGTTGGTGAAGATTTTTTCGCCATTTTGGTGTTGGTGAAAATTACAGACTTTTGTTGTTGATGAAGTTCAAACTTTCGTTATTTCAGTGACGTTGGTGGGGATTATAGACTTTCGACGGTTTGGTATTGTTGATGATTCAGATTTTCATCGTTTCAGCACATTATTAGTAGAGATTTTTGACTTTATTGCTTTGGTACTAATAACTTGGTCCGTATTTGAGTTCCATTTTATCGGTTTAATGTCATCATTGATGGAATTTTATTATGCTGGTATGATTTAGTACTTTGAGTCATTGTATCATTGCCATACACCATGTTGAGTCTGCATTTTTGCTTTTGGAATTGGTGAATTATTAGTTTCATTGTGTCATGTCGACTTGAAATGTTTGCTACATGATTATGCTTCATCGTGGTTAGAGTTAGTTTGTGACTAAGAGATTATGATTGGTGTTAGTAAATAGGTATTTAATCACCAAGAATTTAATAATTTATCACATATACGATTTATTCGTTATTTCTGTGGCTGTTGTATTAAATAAATACATTTAAAGGAATTGCATGCTATCTGCCTGACAAAATTAAAGGCAATCTATTTCCTTGTGTTGGATTTAGATCACAAGGTGGTCGATAGAAGTAAACTTTGGTTATGAAAATTTTAAATATTTTGGTAAATTTATTTTCACTTATCAAACACTTATCTCGGCAATATATCTATTTTTTTAATTAATAGCAATGAATAATAATGAAGTTATTAACAATAAACTGGATAATGCATTAGCATTAGAGTATCAAAAAAAGGGTTATTTCATTATAGGGTATGAGAAAATGCTTGTTAATCCAACAAATAAATTGACAAAATCACTAGAAACAACCCAAAAAAATAAGTATGAATTAGGCTATAGAGAAAAATATATTTTATTATGAGGAACGCCTAGACTATTAGAAATTGAACTAGATAATACAATGGCAATAAGATATCGAGGATATAATAAAAAGGTATAAAGAATCAATTGCTGACTTGGAGAAATTATTAACTAAGAAACCAAATGGCATATGGGAAATGGAGGCCTTAAATCAGTTAGGGAGTTGTAAGTGTAAAATGAGCTTATAAATTTTAACGCCTTAAAAAGCATTAACATACTAAATATAATTAACAACCACATATTGTGTGTCCCTATAGCTCGTAAGTTTTGCATCAAAATTTTTAGGGGAATTTACAAATAAGGGCCCGAAAACAAAAATAATTATAAATAAGGGCTGGAAATGAAAATAATTACAGATAGAGGCCCGATATTTGAAATTTATTACAAATAAGCCCAAATACTGTATATCATCAAAATTGCTAGCTGATTTAATCATAACGGTATCATGGTTAATTGTCTTATTTCGTTATTAAATAGGCCTCTATAGTCACTTTCCCTATAATCTCATTTACTTATAATTAAAACCAACTCATATAATGCATATAAACTTTAACCTTTATATAAGCACAAAATTCTTGAAGCAAAGGGTGTGATTATAGAGTTTAACTGTAAAAAAAAAGAAAAAATATCCATCTGAATGACCGGATTTTTGAAATCCATGTGATGCAAAATGAAAATTAGCCTTGTGTGGCCTAATATGTTACTTCTCCAAGCTACCATGTATGATGTCTCGGTCCTACTTTTGAACGAACACAATTTTTAATATCACAAGGTCAAAGTATTGCTATATCTCGTGCTTTGAATGTATTCATAAAAGTTGACAAGTTGGATCACCTTTATGCTTGTTAGCTGAAATAGTAAAAGGGTATGAACTGGTTTCATTTGTAAAACAAACAGTCAACAGCTTACTTGGTTTGTTCAATCTTAACTTAGAATTCAACAGAATAATTGTCCACGGCCGAATGAACAATTTCCAAGTTTGTAAAAGTCATACCGATCTGTCTAACATTTATGATCAGGTTTTAAGAAATATATATTATGAAACAAATTTACGGTGTGAATAATGGGTTGACGAATCGAATGTACCTTTTTTATTGTGCATTGGAATTTATATTCGAATTACGAATTAATTATTATTACATTTCTTATGCATTAACAGTCAATGATTATGTCGCATCTGAAGTAGCGAAGTAGCGCCTGGCTAAAATTAAGCCCCTGAAATTAGATCTTCATGCATGCATTAGATTTTAATTTTAGCCAGGGCGCTACTTTAGACATATAAAGTGGCTACTTTAGATAAATCGCTACTTCAGATGCGACAATTATATTACGATCATATTTAACTTATCAAAACGGGGCTAAATCATGGGTTTTTAAGCATATCGATATAATTATTTTGAAACCTTATTTGTAATAATTTTCAGATATTGGGCCTCTATCTGTAATTATTTTCATTTTAGGCCCTTATTTGTAATTATTTTCATTTTTAGGCTCTTATCTGTAAATTCCCCAAATGTTTATATACAGTAAATCACGATAGAAATCACAAGAATTCGAATACCGTATGTCACCACAATAGTCTCTAAGTTTGTACGTAACAAAAGTTTTTTACATGCGGCAGAAATCACGAGAATTTGATTACAAACCAACACTACAAATTATCTAAATTACATACTGTGCGTCATTACAATTTTTGTAACAGGATTTTTTATATGCTAACATATGGTAGGCGTATATGTTGTAAGTGGGAACGGAATTTAGAATTTCTTAATAAAATTACAATATTAAGGTAGAATTTATTTTATATAAACCTACACCCTAACCCTAAAAATCCAAACCCACTTAAATTCGGTTCCTAATTACAACAAATATAAAATTTCTATTTACACATGAGTACGTTAAAGTGAAAAACCTGAACCTTATCATAGTAAATTATTATATGCAAGTTACAGAATATGAGTAACACCTAGATAACGGTATGATCTCAAATAATGGTAATATACGAATTTAGCAAATTAAATTCTTGATCGATATGTTCTGAAGCTACTCGAATGTATTTTCTTTTAAAAAATTTTTTTGAAAAATTTTTTAATCGTGTTTAATGTTAAATAATTGTAATGTCGGCATGAATGTACCTAATATAATGTCTGGATGACGTCAAGGGAAAACCCGACTTCGGGCTTTCAAGTTTTTATTTATTATTTACCAGACTAAACCCTGACCAGCAACATACTGTATATTATACGTAATTAAATTTACTATATGTCTCTGATCAGTACTGAATTTAGTAAATAATAAATAATAAACTTGATCTCTTTGCGTCACTCATTTTATATTTTATTATATTTTACTTCAAAATTTTTACATTGGTTTTTTTTATTGCCAAAAATAGTAATAGTTTCAAAGTTTAAATAAGTGCTACTAAGGGAAAGCCTGTAAGTTACGAATTTGAATATTTACTGTACCAGGCTTAAATTCAAAAATTGTAATCGTTTCGATAATATGTGAGATCCTTTCTCATAAGGAGTCAATTTTTGGGATGTACAGTACATGCTTGCATTGTATTTTCCCAAAATGACTAGGACACTGATTAAAATTGCGTAATATCATACGACTTTCAGAAGTTCAATATAGCAAAAAAAAAGTTGAGATTTGAATTTATAGGTTTTTCCTTGGCGTCAATAGGCTAGATATTACATAAATTATACGCATGGCCAAATTTTAAATCATCTTTTTATCATTATTCACTTTCCTTTTATGTATTTAGTGGTTTTTAAATCTTTTTAATCCTTTTTTAGTTCGTTACAATATCTATTTCAAAATTTCCTCATAATAAATTCTTTATTCTTTACGATAATGTTGCGAATGTTCCTTCTGACTTTCTTGATTATTTCAATATCACGAGTTATTGCATTCCCTTATTCGATTATCAACGAAAGCATTAATAGTAATAGTCAAACTGTAAAAATGAGTCTTGAATATTGGATTAAAGTCTTTTTTACTGTCATTTTAGTGTTATTAGGTGGATTATTTGCTGGTAACTGATTTATTATTCATTCATGCTGAACATATTATATGATTTGTTATGTAGTTGACATTTTTGACAGTTAAATTTATCCTGAATTTTTTAGGCTTGACTATTGGATTGGTAATTTGTATTTAAATTTTTATTATCTTAATACATATTTTTGATCTATTAAACCAACAGTGTACGTACGCACCAGATGAGCCTAGATGAAACAAATCTCCATATTCTCACACAGTCTGAAGATCCTAAAAAACGGTGCGTGAGTTCGTGAGTGCGTGCGCGCATGCGTACCTACGTGATTAAAGACATACGAGATTTTCTTTTATTTATGGTGCTTTTACTATTTTTTTAGCAATTACGCTGCACGCATTCAGCCTATACGTAGAAATGGACATCTGCTGCTTGTAACCCTTCTTTTATGTAATGTTTTAGTTAATGAAACCTTACCGATTATCATGGATGATGTTATGGGAAGTGGTAGTATATCTGCGATTTTGGCCTCTAGTGCACTTATTGTTCTCTTTGGTGAAATCCTTCCTCAAGCAATATGTGCTAGATATGGTCTTGCAATAGGTGCTTTCTTTGCATGGTAAATAAAAAAAAAAAATATTTAATTTCTTTATAACTATTATTATATGATTCTTGATTGATCTTATTATTATAGTATTCATTTTTTTTAGGCCTACGAGGATATTAATTTGGTTAACTGTAAGATTTTTTTCGTATACCATTTTTAATAATAATTATTTTGTCACTGACCACTTTATTTCACTATATTACTTTTCATCAAAGTTCATTATTTCGTATCCGATTGCCAGGTTGTTAGATTTTGTTCTTGGTGAAAGTCATGGAATAATTTATCGTCGTGCTGGTAATTTTTTAGATTTATGTCATTATTCCTAAAGACACGGTCTTTTAATTATAACTATTTTATCAAAGAACTCAAAGAATTGATTAAATATCACGGAACATCTACTGAACATGGTGGTGATCTTAATACTGATAGTGTTAATATTATCCGAGGCGCGCTTGACCTCCAGGATAAAGTAGCCGAAATTGTGATAACTCCATTGGACAAAGTGAATTATTAAAATTTTTTGTCATAACCAAAGATTTCGTCAATTATTTTCTAATCATTATTTCTTATTACCAGGTCTTCATGATTGCCATGAACACCATTATGGATAGAAATATTATGCATGAGATTTATTTAAGTGGATATTCTCGCATCCCTATTTATGAAGGTTCCCGTGATAATATTCAGGGTGTTTTATTAGTTAAGGTATAATCATTGTAAGTTTATTACAAATTGTTGATTATTTCTAATATTATATATATTTCATAGTCTTTGATCTTGTATAACCCTGATGAAGCTCTTCCTCTGGAAAAATCCAATATAAGTCCTATTATTACGGTTGATGCCTCAACACCTTTGCTCGACATTTTAAATTCTTTCCAAGAAGGTAAATGTCATATGGCATTAGTTGTTAAAGAATCAAATCTTCTCGGCATCATTACGTTGGAAGATGTTCTTGAAGAACTTATTCAAGAAGAAATTTATGATGAGTCAGACATGATGTCTAAAAAAATACGTGGATTGAACGTTTCAATAAACGCTGTTTGGAATAACAAATTCAAGAGAATGATGAATAGAACAATCAATATTTCCGATGATAATAATGATCAAAAAGATTTAATTGCGTTTGGTGAATGACAAATTGATAAAAATTCATAAAATTATAATTTATTAAATAATATATTATATATAAAACTAAATTTTTCATATTTGCAAATTTAATATTTAAATACTTGTATTGTTGAAAAAGAACAGTGAATGTTTTTGGGAGGTAATTTTATATGTAGGGCATTAAAACCGATTAACATTGGATTTTAATTAATGTAATTATTTTGAACAAACTACTTTGTTTATTAAGTAAGTTTATATTAATTTAGTAAAATTATTTAACAGATTGAGCTATAAGCAGCTTTATGAAAACTTTTATTTTTCTCGCTAGTTTATATAACAGAATTTTTATAATTGTCTATAATTATAAGTTTAATTGGTGCAATATTGAAAACATTATAACTATTATACTTTTTTCATAAAATCATTATTTAAGTTTAAATTTAAACACTGTTTAGTATCTAGCATTTAATGTCTATGTCTATAATATAGTAATAATATCTGGTATAACTTTGTATTGATATTTAGCATACAAATTTGTACGCTAAAAAAGATTTTGAACTTAAAAAATTTTTTTATTAAATTTTTATTCTAATTAGTTATACAATTATTTAAGATTTAAGTTATAATACATTTGCGGCTATAGTATAAAAAAAATCTGTATAATCTAAACAGATTTTTATTAAATATAAATTATTTCATTTATAATTTTGAATTATTCTATTTCTTTAACATCATTTAAAAATTAATTATATGAAATTAATAATAAAGAATTTGATTATTTTTAAATATTATAAAAAAAGATCCTATACATATAACAATTATAAAAAAAGATCCTATACATATAACAATTTTAAAAATCTTTATAAATGTTCTATACAAATACTTTTTTAATATTAAATTTTAATAAAAAATCTTATTATAATTAATATTAAATAATTCATTTTTAAAATATTAACAAAAAAATCTATAAAATAAGAATTATAAAATAATTAGAATATGATATATTTTTATTTTAGTTTAAAGAATAAAAAACATAATTTAATAAAATTTAAATTTTAAAATAAATATATAAAAATATATGAAAAATTATTTTAAATTTAAATTTGTATGCAGATAGTACTTAATATTTGTGCTTATATTTATAAAAATATTAATTTTTTTATATTTATAAACATAGATATAATATAAAAGGTTTTGTCTTGAAAATGATTTTATAAAATATAGACAATGAAATATTCTGATTTGTTAAGTATTAGTAGAAATAAAGTTTTTGCTTGTATATATATAGAATGTCTTATATTAAAAAAACCTATTTTTTAATTTTTTAAAAAATGTGTTTTTATTATATTTATATAATTTTGATATGATTAATATTTTTTAATTATAAATAAAAATCAAATTATATAATAAAAAAGAAATATAATATAAAAAACTATATGATATTGTCTAAGATCAAGTATATTATAAAATTATCTAATAGTTATCTACTGTTAGCATTAAAAGGTTGATATTTTTAATTATAATTTTTAATATATTAGACTAAATTGAATGAAACAACTACTATTAGATTTAGCTTGCCAAAATTGTTCTAATGAGTACAAAATTCTATAACTAAAAGTCATTATAATATTTAAAACATTTATCAAAGAGTAAATAAAGTTTATCTTCATATCAACATTAAGCTGCTAGTTCTTTTCAATCTCTAAGTCAGACATTTTTATTAAATTTTTGAAATAATTAGATACTAATATATTTAATATAATATCAGATATAATATATTTCATCATACTAAATTCCTTCTTAACTAAATTTAACATCTAGATAAGGCTGTAAATAGGTGGTATAATATTTAGCTAAAGTTGGTTTAAAAGTTTCTATTATGTTTTGATAATTGAATAAGTTTATTGTAGTTTGTATATATACGTATAAAAGTTTCATTAATTTATTTTATAATAATTAGATAAAAGATTTTAACTTCTTTATTTTTAATTCTAAAAACTGAAATTTGTTTTAAAAACATCTAACTATTATATTTAAAAAGATTTTTTTCAGAATAATCTATATAGAATAATTTTTTTAAATTAGTAACAGATAGATTAATAGTATAGATAAATATGTTAATACTAGTATTGAGTGTTAGAACTATTCTAACTAATTGAATATCTATTCTTTTTAGTATTTTTTTTATATTTCTGTAAGAGTTGTTAAATATAAATCTAATTAAATAATAATTTATTGTTATATTTGAAATTATTAAAAAATACTTCAAGTTAGATATAAAATTTGGTATCTTGTCTAGCAATAAAAGGTAAGTTAGGTTTTAATATAGCAATCAATTGTTTAAGTTGTTGATTTTGATACAAAATAGATTTTATTTTTGTTAAGTTTTTTTGTATAGCAATCTAAAGAGCTTCAGTTTCAGAAGTTAATTTTTTTTTATCTTCTATTAGAATCATGTTAGTTGGTTGTTTATATATTTTTTATAAAGTATCAGTATTGTTATATTTTTTTTTAAAATAATGAATTATAGTAAAATTATAAGGTTTTAGTTTTATAACTTATCTGATTTTTCTTTCTTAAGCTTAAAAGTTCTTAATAATTGTAAGACAGAATGGTTAGTAATAAGAAAAAAATATTTAGCTTCTAAATATTAATAAAAATATTTAATAGTCTACATAATGGCTAAACATTCTAAGTTTAGTTCTAAGATTAAAATATTAGTATGCAAATAAAAACATTGATTAAAGTCTAAATATTATAAGATAAGGTTTAAAATAAAATAATTTTTGAGAATATTAAAAACTTGTTAGTATTGTTCTGTCTATAGATAAAGTTTATCTTTTTTTAGTAACTGGTTTAATAGTTTAGCAATTCTGAAAAATCTTTTTATGAATTAATATTAATAAAAGACAATTTTAAAAAATTTTTTTAATTATTTAAAATTAGTAGGTTTTAAGAAAATTTTAATTTTGTTTATTAATTATTCATCTGTTTTAATTTTATCTTTTCTAATAATATATTCTAAGAACTTAATATTATTTAGAAAAAAATAATATTTTATCAAATTTAACTTCAAGTTGGTTTTTTTTAAAACATTTATAATTTGTTAAACATAATCCAAATATTCTTGAAAGTTTTAAAATAAATAGTAATATTATCTAGATATATTACTACAAATTTGTTAATATAAAAGTGAAGTATTTTATTTATCAATCTTTAAAAGGTTGCAGATGCATTAATAAGTTTCATGAGTCAAAATTAAAAATATAATCTAAATATCAACAAACAATCATCTAAATAATAGCTAGCTGATAGTTTGTTGGCTGTTATAAGATTAGAAAGATATAAAAATAAGTTGATATATTTAAGAAAGTAAAAAAATTTGTTACATCTTGGATAATAAATATCAAAATATCATCTAAAAAATAATATTATTATAAAGAAGATATAAGATAATATTTTAATGCTAGTATATTTATATATTAAAGATTTGATTAATTATAAGCAGATATATTAGTGACTTACTAATAAAATTTGTTTGGTCATTTTAAATAATATTTAGATGATATAAATAATATAATATTAATCATAAAAAAAATTTAATATATTAACTAAAATATTTAAATAATCATCTTATTGATAATTAAACAATATATTATTGAATATATATGATTTGATAGTATAATATAAAGATAATAATTTAAAGATAGTCATATAATTTTAAACATCTCAGATAATATTCTAAACATAATACTAAAATATTATCAAGTAAATAGAAATATCATTAAGAAGATATTTATCAATATTTTAATGACATCAAAACCGTAACTCTTTCTGCAGATCACTTGTACCAAATTTTTACTAAAACCATTTAACTATTTCTAATTATTTTATTAAGTTAACCTTATTTTTGCTCTTAAGTAAACTTGTTCAGGACACTTTTCT
>CAJVQA010000194.1:0-40254 GCA_910591915.1 Cetraspora pellucida
CCTATGTTACAATTAGACATGTTCTGATTTTTTATCATTTTGTGTAACATATTAATAATCTCACTATGGGACGTTTTGACTGACGGCACCCCATTTTATCTCTCATTAAATTAAGAATTATAGTCCTTTAAATGACATCAAATAATTTATAGAGGACAAGTTCATTATTATTATTGTTATTAGACAGCGAGCATCATAACCTGTATTTAATCAAACAAAAATTTCAAATTAAGCAAAAACTGTTAACTTCGCAATCTATCTCCTTTATTAGAATCAATAAACCAATTTTTCGTAACTATACGTATTAGGGAAATTTTATTCCTGGGTGAAAATGACCCTCCGGTAAAATTTTAGGGGTAGTGTGGATCGGAATTATGTCGATGCTAGCTGGGACGATCATCTAATAAACATATGCCTAGTCTAATTGATTTTTGTAAAAACTATGCCGCAGTCTTTATATTAAAAGATGCTTTTGGATATGAGTGACGAAAAGGGAAAACCTGTAAATCATCTCACTTAATAAATAAAATGATTTACAGGTTTCCCCTTTTCGTCACTCATATTTAACACTTAATAATATTTTTTTTTAATTTAGACATATTTTACTCTCTACTGTATTCTTAACAAAGTTACATTTTCAGATTTTACATACTATAATAAAATTTTCGATTAAAAAATTTATTTTAGATTGATATATATAAAATCTAATCCAAACCGTATATATATTATATACATTGGTAAAACTATATATGAAGTGCAAATATTTTAATGTAACTTTATAAAAGTGTCAAGGCTTCTTTTTATCAATTCTGGTGTTAATTCATCGCACAATTAAAGCTGAATAGCCATTTAAATTTTCTGTTATTGCTACATAATTAACTAATTAAAATAAAATCATTAAAAAAATATATTACCATTGCTATTATTTTCGTACTACGTAAAAATCAGCACTATTGTAAATTCATATTGGACTAATGATCCGGATGGCGTTAACATAATTCCGGCCGCACTAACCCTAAATTCTAGGGGGGTCATTTTGACCGGGCCAAAATAGCTGCCCCAGTGAGACCATAAATTTTTTTTGAATGATCGTCGCCAATAATACGCTTTTTTTAAAAAACAGACAATAACTAAAAATTTTGACTATGAAACCACTTTCTGCGCTCTAATAAAAAAAATTTCTCGCATATTGTAATCCCTATACCAACCCTAACATGAGGTTTTAGTACTTTAAAATATTATGCATATTAAAGTTGGTTAGATTATTCGAAAAGATTTGATTGGTGCATATACGACGATCTCACTGGCCAAAATAGGTATTTCCCTTCTTTATCATCTAGAAATGCGATACGTTATAATACTATACATGGTGTACGCGACAATTTTGCCAATCGTCTCTACTGACAACTGACTCTAATTCTTAACTATTAGCCGGATCTGTTAACTACAGGTCAAACAAATGTATATTCTTGGGGTCCGATGTTTCCTGATGTAGGAAGTGAAAAAACTCAAATTACATGCAAGGTTGAAAAAACTTTCGAAAAACCACGTAATTATGTAAATTTCAAAATGCATTTTAATTTTATTTATTAAATTTTTTTGAAATTAAATCAATAAAATATTTGAATTACTTCTTTATTAATAAGTTTTTTTACGTTTTTTGTTGAGGAAACTTTGACTTTTCTTGATAATATCTTATAAAAATAAATATAAAGGTCTATTCATTACAATTGGGTTGCTCATAATTTTAGTAATAGTTATATACCATCCAGTTGAAGACCTGTAGAGTATATTATGACTTTAACATTCACCTAACCTCGAAATATACATGCTAAGAAATAAATTACTCAAATTCACCATTAAACCATCTTAATTGTCCGCTTATTCATCAGTCAACTACTCTCATGTATTTCTGAATTCACAGCGGAGTATTTCATGATTCATTTCCGTAGGAATTTTAATAAGTTTTACAGGATTCATTTCAACATTTTGACCTCATTCTACGTTTCTAAAGCAATTCATTAGTTCTATATAATTAAACCTATTTCAAGATCAATATGATTTTTAATTTTCGTGAGAAAAACATTACAGGATTTTAAAAATAAAAAAAAAACATACACTTGACGTTTTAGAAATTGACTAAAATGAACTTTCTTAATAAGAATGATCAGAATTAATTTTAACAAAGCTAAAAACTATTAATCTCATCAGAAATAATATCATCATATGAGAGCATAAAAAACTCTTATCAGAATATAGCTTTCATCATCTAAGAGCGAATGGTAATAGCTACATAATATTCATTATCATAATTTAAATGTGGAACGGTCAATAATGACCCCATCTCACAACTAGCACCAGCATTACGAACAAAAATGAAATTTACAACAAATAGTAATTAAAAATGCAGAACGGTCAATAATGGCCCCATCTCACAATAAGCATAAAAGCAAAAAAATAGCACGAAAATCAGTACAACAAATAGCGAGTAAAAATGTGAAACGACCAATAATGGCCCCATCTCACAATAAGTGTAAAAGCAAAAAAATAGCACGAAAATCAGTACAACAAATAGCAAGTAAAAATGCGGAATGGCCAATAATGGCCTCATTCCACAATAAGCATAAAAGCAAAGAAATAGCACGAAAATTAGTACAACAAATAGTGAGTAAAAATGCAGAATGGCCAATAATGGCCCCATCCCACAATAAGCGTAAAAGCAAAGAAATAGCATAAAAATCAGTACAACAAATAGTGAGTAAAAATGCGGAACAGCTAATAATAGCCCCATCCCACAATAAGTGTAAAAGCAAAGAAATAGCACGAAAATCAGTACAACAAATAGCGAGTAAAAATGTGGAACGGCCAATAATGGCCCCATCCCACAATAAGCGTAAAAGCAAAAAAATAGCATGAAAATCAATACAACAAATAGCGAGTAAAAATGTGGAATGGCTAATAATGGCCCCATCCCACAATAAGCGTAAAAGCAAAGAAATAGCATGAAAATCAATACAACAAATAGCGAGTAAAAATGCGGAACAGCCAATAATGGCCCCATCCCACAATAAGCGAAAAGCAAAAAATAGCATGAAAATCAGTACAACAAATAACGAGTAAAAATGCAGAATGGCCAATAATGGCCCCATCCCACAATAAGCATGAAAGCAAAGAATACATGAAAATAAGTACGAGAGCAAAAATGCGAAATGACATCTTCAACAATTAGGCAACTATCATGAATTAAAAAGATACATTTAATTTTATTCTGTCAAATACCTCTACATAATATACAGATTTACTAATTTAGTCCAAGTTTTAAATTTTCATGCTTAAATTCATGCAAAGAACAGCATGTTTTCTATCTTCGTGCCAAAACTTCGAATTACTTTGTTAGAAAAATAGAATGGGAGTTTAATAATTTAATATCATATATATATATATTATATACAGTGTTGTCACGTCAAGACTTTTTAGACCATGTTCAATATCCAAACGTCCACATGTCCAAGAATGATTACAGCATATACAAGCTTCAAAAATTAATATAAAATATATGATTATTTATTTTTTATTTATTTGCCCAAAAATGTCACAACTGTTCCATGCCAACACTAATTATATATATTATATATTATATATACTAGGAATCGGAAACCGATATAAGTCCGGAGCATAAATAAATAATGTATAAATAAATACAGTATAAATAAATAAAGTATAAATATCTTATGAACTTCGTATTACTAATCAACTAGGTCTCAGGCCCGGGCGTTGCCCCGGGAATAGATCCTAATTAATCTAGGTCTCAGGCCCAGAAATAGATTTTAATTAATCTAGGTCTCAGGCCTAAGTGTTGCTCCAGGAATAGAACTTATTTAATCTAAATCTCAGACCTGGGTGTTGCTCTGGGAATAGACCTTAATTAATCTAAATTTTAGGTCTGGACTTTGCTCTGAAAATAAATATTATTTAATCTAAATCATAGATCTAAAAGTTGTTTAATTATTTAATTGTATAATAAATTATTAAAATACAAAATCAAATATAATAAAAGTATTTATTAAATATAATATAATAAATATAAAAATTTTATAATATAAATAAAATATATAATATAGACCAAATATATAAAATATATAAAATATATAATTTATACAATATATAAATAAAACATAATCAATATAATTTATATAATCAATATAATTTATATACTAAATAAAATTAATAATAAATATATATAGTAGTAAATAAATATAATAAATATAATATATATAATATAATCATTCAAAAATCTCTTTATATACAATATTTTTTGTAAATGTTCCAATTATAATATTGTTTTGCTCATTTTTAACTAATATTTTAATATTTTTTCTTAATTTAACTCTAGATAAAGCAACATATAGTTGTCTATAAGCAAATACAGGTACTGGCAAATATAAACCAACATATAGAATTGTTTGGCCTTGTGTTTTATTAATAGTTATTGCAAAGGCTAAACGTATTGGAAACTGGTATTAAATTAATTGAAATGATAAATTTGAGTCAGAAGGAGCTATTTGAATTTGAGGAATAAAAACTTATTTTCCAAGATATGAGCCTATAATAATTTCTGCATCAATAACATGTTGTTGAATTTCTTTAATAATTAATTTAGTTCCATTGTAAAGATCTTCACTAGGACTAATATTACATAATAAAATTATTGAAACTCCAATTTTTAATATTAATTTATGAGGAGGAGTTCCATTTGGTGTCAAAGTATTTAGAAATTTAATTGAATAAAGATTTTGATATACTAAATTCTTATCCTTAACAGAATCTGCTAATAAAAATTCATATAAATATCCTAGAAATATATTAATAATTTCTCATTAATATAATCTACATCTTCATTTTTTAATGTGAGAATAACTCGATCTTTAATATAATTTGAATAATTATCAGTTTGATAATTATTATTAATATCAGAAAATGTATTCAATATTAATGATTCAATTTGTTCATTATTAAAGACCATATTATCATCTAATCTCATAATATTATTACTAATATCAGTATATATTAGTTCACAACCTTTATTAATTTTTAATAAATAATTAGCAAATTCTTTTTTTTTTTATTCTGACTTTGAAGTCTCATATTAATTGTTAATATCAATATTTTAATATGTTTTTATAAATAAAAAGATTTAATATAGACATTAACAATTTGTGTTTGTGTTCCTCAAGATACAACAGACAAAATTTGCCTAAAGTCACCACCAATTACAACAATTTTTCTTTCAAATGGTTCATCATTTTTCATTAGATCTTTGAGTGTTTGATTAAGTGCTTCAAATGCATATTTGTGTACTATTGGTCCTTTATCCCAAATAATAAGCTTACTACTTTGTATTAAATCAATCAAATCAGACTGTTTACTAATATTTAAAGTTGTAGTTTCAGTAATTTTTAAAGGAATTTTAAATCTGGAATGTGTAGTTTTTCCTTCAGTTAATAGTAAAGCTGCAATTCTAGATGAAACAATTGCAAGAGCAATTCCAAAACTTCTTCTTATTCATACCAATAGCATGTTAAATAAAAATGTTTTTCTTATACCTTTAGGTCCATCAACAAAAAAGACTTTTTGTTTAGTTGTATTATTTTTATCATTTGCATTATTTTCATTTAAAGCTTTAATAATAGTATTATAAATTAATTTTTGATCAATATTTAAAAGATATTCTTTTTGTAATGTATAATTAATTTCATTTGAATCAAAATCAACTTTCTGATTCCATATACTATATTTCTTAGCATCTTTAACCAAACTATAATTAGATACAGGAAATGAGTAATCAGTTAAATGTTTTTCATAATATAATAAATATTTTTCAATATCTATTAATGCTTTGGTAATGATTACTCAATATTCATATGCAGTTAATTTATTTTTTTCTGTAAGTTTTTTTTGTTTTCTTTTATAATTTTTAACTAAAAAATATACATTTTCATAAAATAATTTTTTTGGATCTAATTCCTGTAAATCACAAAATAGCAAGATTGAAGCAAATAATTGTCATAATTTTGATGACATTTTAAAAAATGCAGCTTCCTTAATGTATTTATCAAATTTATTATTTTCTTCATCTAATAATCCAAGTTGATGAGCTGCATCTTCATATGTATTATAAAGTATTTTATTTTTACAATTCGAATTGCTTTAAAATTAATAGCATCTTTGACTTGAGCTAATAATATTCATAAAAAAATCTTTCTTTTTCATGTGAACTACACATATATATTCTAGAAATAATTTTTTTACCACCTTGTTTTTTTTGTTTTCAGAATCCATTATTTCAAACAAAAAATTTTGGAAAATCTATATATCATAAATTCATTATATAAGAATCATTTTGATTTGCATTATACATATCAAATTATCTTGTTAATTTTATATTAAAAGATTTTGGCAACACAGTAGATATTTGTTTATTTTGATTAACAATAATAGATTGCTAATCTTCTAAATGAACTGGTAATCATTCAACTTTATGTAATCTTTCTTACAAACCAAAATTAAATAATCTCCAACATGCTTCAATAGCAGAAACATAACTTGCATTTATATATTACCCAATTTTATTTTTAGGATTTCTAATTATAATAATAGCTTGATCAGATCCTTTATAAATATATTTGTAGAGATATTTTACTGATCGAATACTTGAGCATATCTCTATATTAATATGACAATTATATTTTTGACAAAGTTATAGATTGTAAAGAACAATCCATCTATTATCAATAATATATTGTCCTTTTTTAATTGTTCTTTTATTATCTCTTCTTTGATAAATTGAATATTCAAATTTATTAATTAATGTTGTTGTAGTAAACTCTTTATGATAATGTTTACTATATTTACTATTTTCTATACATTATGATTTTGGATTCAAGTTTCTACAGAAGCCATGAACCATATTTTTGCTTACTGTTTCATAAAGCAGAGGTTGGAGATTTTTATTAGAAATTTCTGTACAAACTATTTTATTAAAATCTTCAGGTGTTTTTGACTTATCTTCAGATGCTAATATCATAAGAATATGTGCATGTAGCAGTCCTCTTTTTTGAAATTCAATTGTATGAACATATGCAATAACTCTTCCAAGTATACCATTTATAAATAAATCTTGTATAATTGCTTGAAGTTTTTGTTTAAAAACTTTAGCAACTATATCAGATTTATCAAAAGTTTGTTGTTTTTTATTTTCAGATCTGTTTAATAATTCATTGATTACTTCTGGCCATTTGGAATTGCAAGTTACAGTAACAAATAAATCAGATTTGCCATATTCTCTAACAATTGGCATAGAATCTTAATATAGTTGTTGCATATACTGTTGAGATCTAGTAAAAGATGATACTAAAATAACTTTTTTGTCAATATTTTTCATAGTAGTATTATCAGAATCAATAATGTCTTGTAGATCTGAATAAATTTCAGATCTAAATTGTAATTGATTTTTTCTATACTATCGTAAAGTATTTGATTCTCATTTAACATACTGATCTACTAAATATTGTTGAAATAAATGACCAAAAAGATGTAAAATGTTTTGTGTTTTGTTATAATTTCGAACTTGAATTCTATGAACAACAAATTCTTGAATTGTAACTTGTTTTGCTTTTTGTTTTGATTGGTGTACTTGAATTTGATTCAAATCTTCATCTCCTGATATAATTTCATTTTCACTTTCATAATCAATTTTAGTTATTTCTTCATTATATCCAACTTCTGTTCTTCTTTTTTTAACTGCAACTATTTCTTTACTAACTTCAATTTCTGTTTTTTTTTCTTAATATTAGATCCTGTACTTATACTTGAGACAGATCTAACTAATAAATTTTCAAATACTTCTGTTGCACCAGTACTTTCAGCAATACTTGTTGCTTGATAAATTGAAATTTGATTAGGATCAAATTCTTTATTATCAAATTCATCAAATTCATCATCAGATTGTTTATTATCTGATGTAGTTATAATTTCATTAGCTCTCAAAATATTGTTATGCCATTCATATTAACAATAAGAAAATAATAAAGGATATTGCAATGGATTATAAGCATCATGTAGTTTAGAGATTTTTTGTAACTTTCCTGTATACATTTTAAGTAAAATATCTCTTTTTTGAATTATAGTATTTTTATAATTTTCTAGAATAATTGCTGCAATTTCTAGTACTGTTGGTTGATTGTATTGTCTCATATTCTTTCCATGAGTACTATGAATTGTTAATGTTAAATCAGGATAATTATCTGCTTCAAATCCTGTTTAATAAAATACATTAACAAATGGATTGATTTTATATAATTTATTTTGAATTGCTTGAATCATATTTTCATTTAATGTTGGTATTAAATTTATTTGTCTTGTTACTTAATTATCTAAACTTGAATCATAAAAATAAATTTGTGCAAAATTTGGATCATGTCTTTCTTCAATTTCTCTAGGTATTAAGGAATTGATTTTATAATATAAAGCTTCTTGTATTCTAAATGTATAAACATCTTCTTTTGCATTTGCTAATGTTTCATCAAGATTTACTTTCAAAGAAGTAAATACAAATACTAAATTATATGCTTGAATTTGTTCTACAAATAATCTATTAGTATTAGGATTATTTGTTGTTAGTAAATTATAAAGCATATTTGGAGCAGATGCAAGTAATGCAATTTTAACTTGATCATTCATATAACAAAATGAATTTGGTTCATTTTTCTATTTTAATGCATGACAATAATTACAAATTATATTCATTGTTTTAATTGTTTAACATCTAGCTTCAATATCATTACCTTTAATCTTATTTTCATTATAATTTTCAAGTTTACATTGACCAATTTATAAAATTGTTTAATTTGTTGTTGTCGAGCTTTTTTTATGTTTTCTTGATTTTTTCTTTTAATTTCTGTTTTTTATTGTTCAGTTTGTAAAGCTTGATATTTTTGTATTCTAAGTTTACTTGAATTAGTTTGTGATTCAATAGAAGAACTTGCTTGAGATTCTTCTTAAATTAAATATAGATTTAATTTATAATATTTATTAGTAGCATATCGAATACATGCTAATTGATTTGTTTTTTCACATGATGTTTCATTTTCAGAATTTTCAGGAGCAGAATTAGCATCAAGAATATGTTGAGGAACAGGTTTTGTATTTTTAGAAGGCATTTTAAGATGTCAATAAAATTTTTAAAAAATTATTTAATAAAGTTTTTAAAAAAAGAATTTTTTATACTTATAAAATTTTTTATTTATTTATAATTAAATCTGTAATATAAATTATATAATTATTATTAATATTAATTATTAATTATTAATAATTATTAATTAATAATAATATTATTAATAATTACAAATAAGATTACCATTGTTAATATTTAAAAAATACAATATTTAAAATACTAACTAAAAAATTGTATATTACACTTTGTGCATGACACTTATACAAGAATTAAAAGTCAGTTAAACAGATTAAAAAAAATTTAATTTACTGTTTACATCTCACTTACACAGAAAAAAAAAATTAATTTACCATTTACATCCTACTTACACAGGATGTAAACAGTAAATATCAGATTATTAATTTCTTGCATAACATCATACACAAAGTGTAATATACTTTTTTAACAACAATGTTGTTAATAACCTGTTTGTTGTATTTGTTCAAAATAATTTTGCAATTATGCATCATGTGTGCAGACAGACAAAAAATTTTCAAATTATAATATTAATATATTTAATTAAGATAATAATACTGATGCATCAAAAAAGAATTTTTCATGATCAAAATGCATTAAAAACATAACTTTTGTATTACATAGTGTATAGAAATTAAGTGTTCGTCGCTACACTCTGAACAATTATTATAAAGATTAAAAACAATAAATGTCAAAAACACAAAAATATTTTTATTTGGTATTGAATTTCAAGTAATTATGCATAGTTGATTTATTTACTATACCATATTTGAGTGCCATCAAGAGGCTAATCCTATTTATAGAAAATCTATCATCAGACTGTTAAAACTTAATATAGCATTTAGTAAATAAACTGAAAATTGAAAGCCTGATAATAGATTTTCTCTTGACTTATTTGGTACAATAAACATTGTTAACTGTAATCAAGATCAGGTATAACTTAAAAACTTCAGAAAAAAATATAAATAACTTAAGATTTTACTATAATGAATATTTAATAAATTAAACACAAAACCTGCTTCTTCAATAATTTGATAATATTTGATAATTGGAAATCCTGTCAATACCAGTTTTGTTTCTAGAATAATATTCAGATGAAGCTGTATATAAGATAATTTATACAATTGCATATATTTATATTGTTTAGAATTGAACTCTAATCTATGACCTTAAAGATTTTTATTTAATTAGCTATCAACTAATAAAATTAATATCATAAGACATATTATTAATTATATTTATTATTAGAGTTTGGCTTAAGTCAGTATAGTTTTGTATATATTAGTATAAAGTTATTATTATTTTTATTTTGTTTTTTAAAAATACATATATTAGAGTGAGTCAATAGAGAAGAAACAAATTTTTTCTAAATAAAAGTTTTCTTAACTTTAAGCTTAAATATCTTAACACTATTTTATTAAATTTGATAAATTTTTTTTATTTTAATTTTATATAATTTCAAAATTAAAATAAAAAAATTTTTTAGCAAATTTAATTAAATAGTTGTTGAGTTATTTAAATTTAAAAATTAAAAAAATTTTATTAAAAATGTTTTGTCCCTTTTCTATTGACTTACTCTCATATATAGATTTAATCTGACCTCAGGACTATAAGGAGATGTTGCATAATAAACACCATAAAAACTATTATACTCTAATGCCTGTAACTCAAAATAATCAGGTTTTTATTAAGTAACAGTATTGATCTTATTAAAGAAAAGCCACCTATCTGATATAGAATATATTTGTTAAGATAATATTATCTTGACAGATAAAGTTTATGACTATGTCAATGCATCATTAGATGTTAGGTTGTATGTCATTGTGGAAATATTAAAGTTTAATAAAAAAAATTTTAAATTAATAATAAATAAGTTGTAAGAAAAAAAAAAAATAAGCAAATAAAGATAAAATAATTGATGACAATAAAAAAAGAATACTCAAGTTGTGTTTGAAACTTTTTTTTTTATAAATTCATTATAAATATAATCTTTATTTTTGTTTGTAAAAGATAAAACAAAGAATATCAAATTGCTCTTAGTTACATAATATATATTAAATCATTTTTAAATTATAACTTGCTCTAAACAAATAAACTAAAATTAATTAATTAATAAAAGTTTTGTGTTATAATTAAACAAATAAATAAAAATTTTATATTTTTTAATTGTTTTATATTAAACATCTGAATTTTTTATAACATTCTTAAAGGTTACTTTTAACTAATACTAAATTAAAACTGGTTTATTTGTTTTTGAGTAATATTATATAATATTTATATTCCTAAAATAACAATTTGTTATATTCTTTTTGTTCTAGTAGTATTGTTTCTAACTTAATAGTTTATATCATTATATATATATATAAATTGAAATTTTATAAATTTTTTTTTTTTAACTTAAGCAGTTATGTTAGTATTTTATTAAAATTCTTAATACTATATAAATTATAAAAAATTTTTTTAATATTTAAGTTTAGTATCATCTAATCACTTTATTGATACCTAAGTATGATCTGCTATATTACTTTAAACAGAAGTAGATTGCTTATCTAACTGTTACTCTATAATAGAATATTACTAATCTGATAACATCTTTTTGTAAAGAAGCAAAAAAATAAAAAAAAGATTTTATATATAAAAAATAAAAAATAGCAGTATAAGAGTAAACAATAAAAGATATAAAACAAAAAATAAAAAGAGAAAAGAAAATAAATAAAGAAAAAGAAAAACATAAAACTTGTAATTATAAAACATTAGATAGTTACAATTTTAAGTTTATGTTGGGCATAATACTTGCAATTCACAGATATTAGATAATCACAATTATAAACCTGTATTATTATAAACTATACTAAATAGAAATTATTTTATTATTTTTTTATTTACTTAGATTATTTAACAAAAACCAAAAAGAAAAAAAAACTTTGACTTTATTGTAGAGAGTCAGCATAGAGTATTAGTTAGTCCAAGAGTAGTGTTTAATAAATTTCTAGTAGCTCAAGGCATATATATAATTATATTTGTATTGTTGTATTATTTTTGATCTATGTTATTAACAATCCTATTTAGAAAAAAAACACTGCTAACTGTTTTGATAATTTTATATATTAATCTTTAGAAGAGAGTAAACTAAATTGCACACTTTTACAAAATTTTCTTCAAAAAAAGTGAAAGTATTAAGTAAATTAACTTTTTAGCTTTTGTGAGTTTTTAACTCTTATAGATGTTTTTTGTAGATTTTATAACTATATAAAACTAATATATTTAACTTTATTGTTTACTTTATAAAAAATCTTGATTTTTGTTAACTATTTCTGCTATAGTTTCAGAATACTCTTTAAACTATCATCACAAAGTTGTAATTCTTTTTTAACTTTATTTTAATATCCAACTATATATATATAAAATTCCAAAAAGGTTTTTATAAAGTTTAATATATTAAGGGGTGTAGTGACCTAGTAAAGTGGTCAGGTTGTCAACCTCCAAGTGGCAGGTCTAGAGTTCAAATCCCATGGAGGACGAATTTTGAAAAATAGGTCTATGTTATGGTAACTGTCTCTGTCAATTAGTTGGATTGGTGTATCTGTAACCTTTGTTGCACTATCTCGAATAGGAGCTTGAGGCATCTATGCTAAGTATAACATTACATCCACATAGAGGAATATTAATAACTGGTATTGCATAAGACTTCAGTGCAAACCCATGATAAGACCACTGAGTGCAAAAAGCAAAGGAACCAAAGAGTCAAAAACACACTTGGAAATCCCAAGTAAGAAGATGGCACAAAACTTTCAACGGTGCTGTTGGACTGATGGAAGCCTATGAAACACCTCCAAAGGAATAGGCAGATAAACCAGATAGCAAGATGTATAGAGGAGCACATGACCAACCAGGTTGCCAAAATCACTGGAGGAAAAGAATACTAAGATATATTATACTGGGCCATCTGAATTGGAAGTTCAGGGAGTTCTGTCAGTTCTGAGTAGTGGTTAGTAGGGAATGATGGAGAGGATGTTGGAAAGATAAGTACTGGGTTTTGGGTAAACCTTACAAGGGTAAAAGCAGTTTAATAGTTAGCCCTGATTGCAAGTGATGGTTTAGGCCAAAGAATGACCAGGTGAGCTGTAAGTATGAGATACAGAATGCACTAATAGGTTTAGTACAAAGTTAAATATAACTTAGTGACCATGGCATATCTTCACCAGTTTATCAGAGTCGCTAGTAGAGTATGATAAATGCAGAATCAGAGTGTTTAAATAGAGGATCTACAGGTAGATTCTAGGTATAGCAACTAGTGTAGAACCTTTGGGCATACTACTTAAATTAGATAATAATTAAAGTTGTACAAGTGGCTAATTGTACACTTTTTCTGTAATTGCCTCTGTGTCTGTACATGTACAGATGCTGGCCAACTTATACTATCAGTAAAATCCTGAGTCACATGTACTCACCTTAACATTTAAAAAAAAAAAAAAAAAAAAAAAAAGTTTAATATATTAACTATATTATTTTTCTATAGTTTAGCTTTTTGAAAAGTTTGGTTTGACAACAACTTCAAAACAATCTTTGGTCTGTTACTAATATTCTTCAGCACAGCCAACCACTTATAGATAAATCTAACAAACTTACACTTAACTTTAAAATTTTATAACTTCTACAGTATTTTGAAATATCAATCTTAGCCAACTCTAATGTCTTATAGCCTAACACTTTTTATAATAGATATTAACTACTAAAACCAATACTTAGTCAACATCTCAAATAATATACTTTTAAAAAATAACTTCAAAAAAACAATATACTCTATCTAAGGCAATTATGTATTGCAGACAATTGTATATTACTTAAATAGCATCATCTTTCACCAAGACTTCACAATCTAACAAAAGAAAGCCAACCTCTTTGGTTTACCTTCTAGAAGGTACAATTTTATTTGACAGATTATATTATTTAATTTTTTTTTATTTTTAACCTTCAAGAGTTAATGCTTTTGCATATAATATTTTATCAATTAAGAAAAAACTTAAATCTTGGCTACTTATTTATAATAATAATAATAAAGAGATTATTATTAGTAAAATTTACAAATATCTTTCAAATATAAACCAGTTCTTTATTTCATATTGAAATACAAATATTAACTTAAAACATAATTACTATTACCCTCTTTCAGATTTAATTTGCATACTATGTACTATATATTATCTTAACTCAAACAAAGTTAAGCAAACATGCACAATTAACATTTTAGCAACTATCTGTATTAGCTTTCTAGGAAGAAAAACTTTTAAACTTAAATTTAATACTAACTACTTAGATCTTATTTATTTAACAACAATTAAATACCCTTCACAAATTCTACATAACTATTCTATTATCAATATATCAAACTCTACTATCACAAAACTTTTTAAACCTAATGACTGTTCAACAAATTTGAAGAAATTTTTTAAATCAATTTGTTATATAAGAAATTTACTTTTTATACTAATAGATCAGTATCTAATATTGGAACTAAACAAAGCTCAATGAGCATTAAATTGGTTCAAATTAATAGTAACAACCAAGTCCTTTATAAATTTTTAGCTAAAATCTATCTTTTGCTATTAGCTTATAAGGCAGAGCTCTTTTTATCTTATCTGCAATCTCAATTGTACCTTGTAATGCAATATTTCAAATCTATATTGACTTACAATCAGTCATTTCTAAGTACTACAAACTCTCTATCTAACTCAATAATCTTAACAAGCTCTTTAAAGTTAATACATAGGCTTTATAGCATATACTTCTTTTTTTTTTTTTTTAATCTTAAGCAGTTATATTAGTACTTTATTAAGATTCTTAAAACTATATACATTTATAATTATATAGAATTTACCAATATCTAAGTTTAGCATTACTTAGCCATCCAAATAGTACCTAAGTGCAACTTGCCATACTATCTTAGTTAGAGATAGACTGCTTGTCTAACTACTTAAACCTGTACCAAAAAGGTCTTTTTCTTTCTGTAACAAGTATATCAATTGTCTTCTAAGCTTCTTTTTTTATTTGATCTATCTTTTCTGCCTTGTTTTTTTTTTTTTTTTTTTTTGCCAGTTTGTTTTCTCTGTTCTCTTCTTTAATTTTTTTTTATTCATGCACCTTTTTTTATTTTACTTATTATATTGTTCTTCTTTTCTCATTCCTGCACTTTTACATATCTAACTCTTCATATTTGGTTATAAAATATATTCTATACTGTCTTGTTACTACATCTATACATTTCTGTATTGTCTGCATATTTAGAATCTGCTTGAGTCTCTTGCCAACCTCTATCATAGTTAATTCTTTTATCAGTGTTTTTCTATAACTAATTTCTTTTGCTTCTGTTTTTTTCAAATAATACTTTATATAGTATTAGAGGTGGAATTTTATTTTTTCACTTTCTTTGAGACTATTCCATGCTATTGCTATTACTACTTTTTGGATCCTTCTCTATAAGCTTTTTTGTTTACTGCAGCTTACTAGATGTGCCTGCATTTTCTTTTTATCTTTATAACAAACTGACAGTCTGTTGTTGTATAAATTTTTGGTCTTCTTCTATTTAGCTTTTCTAGCATTGATAGACTGTCCATTATGCACTTAATTGCTATTACTCTTTTTGTACTAAGCTTTCTTGTCATGCAGTATATACCTCTTGTTCTGTTTATTTCTTTTTAAAAACTTGACCAATTATGTTGAGTGTTTTCTGTTTCTGGTTCTATGTTCAGATTGGATTTGTTTCTTTCAAACTGGCTCTGATTCTGGCATTTGTAATTTATTTTGTAGAAAAGTCTTGTTAGTATATCAATCTTTCTATTTTCCCATTCTAAATAGTACTCTATTCCTTTATACTTAATCTTCTCTATGAATATTGCCCTTTTGCATGATGCTTTTTTTTGTAAGTAAATCTGCTTTGTTATTCCATCTATTATTGTTGTAACTTTTAACCTTAACTAGTTCTATTCTATTGTTTTTGCTTTTAACTAGATCTACAATATTTATTATTCACATTATATTTTTCTTTTTAAGAACTTTAACATCTTCTGTATCTTGAGTTGCTTTGTTAATGTTTTTTAGTACTGCAAAGCTGTTTGTATATACTTTTATGTTCTTCTCTTCTAGTACTGTTAAAAATGCTAACCATATTACTGCTAATTTGGCTATTATTGCTAAGAGCCAACTCTTGAGTCTTAATGCTGTTTTTTTCTTTAATTAATTTTTCTTTTTTTTAACTTGCACCTAGCCAATACTCATTTTTTCTATACTATTTTTTCTTCCTTCTTTATATAATATACCATCTGTATAAAAGATATATTTGTTTTTGTTTCTCATTATGTTTCTTGTAAAGGCTTCTATTAGGTGAGCTGTAATTTCATTATTAAATTCTTGTTTTTTTAATTAGTTCTATTTTCAATCCTTCTACTTGTTTTAGCCTAGTTAATTTTTTTTTCTCTTTTTTTTTACTTTTTCATTATTCTATTTTTTAATATTTGTTCTACTGTTGCATTAATCTTGTTATTGCTTTTCTTTACTAGTGCTTCTAGAACTGTTTTTAAACTGTTGCTTCATCTTATCAAGCTCAAAAACTAAATTTTTTGGTCTATATATATTAGAGTAGGATGATGATGAATTATTAAAATTATTTTTAAAAAATATTCAATTTTGCTTATTTGCTTTTAAAGTTGAAAAATATTTAGTTTATGTAACTAGTTTAGAAATTTTCATCTCTTGTAACTATCTATTGTTTGTTTTAATCTACTTTTACAACCTTTGCAATTGCTTATTTCAATATGTGTCACACTTTTTATTTCCTGTAATACCCAATGCTCTGCTAGGATCTTTTTTTTTTTTTATATATATTTTGCCAAGTTGCTGATTGTGTTTTGGTCTATACACAATCTATTCTTTTTTTTTTGTCTTCTGATACTTTCATTCAATTGATCATTAGTGCTTGAGTGTTGTAATTGCTAATCTTATATTGGTCATATATTTTCTTACTTGTTTGAATTATTAACATTTTTCTTTCTATTTTACTGAACTACTTGGCTTTTTTCTCTTTATATAACAGCCTTTAAAGGCTTTTGAGCTGTTTTTATATGATTAGATTCTTGCCTTTCATATCTATTAGTTGATTTAAATATATCAAACCTTATTCATTTATTGTGATACTACTTGCTATCCAAGTTTTAGTTTCAACTAGGTCTCTTATTCTTGTTTTATACTCATATACTTTTCACAAACACTTTTCTGCTTTGATATTTATTCACATCTCTTTCACTTTGATTATTGTTTAACATGCTAAATTGTGTTTTCAATATTTTATTTCTTTTGGTCTTTTTTCAGAGTTCCAAATATCTTTTATCAAGTCTGCTTTTTGGCAACCTTGGGCTATTCTAAGTCTTGTTAGATCATCTAAGCTATTTTTTCTATTAAGTCTTATAACTAAACTACTTATTTGTTTTGTCACTATCTTTTGTCTTAGTAATTTATAGTTTTCTAGCTCTTTGTTCTTAACTATACAGTTGTTTGCTGTTGTTATTATATTGTACTTGTGCTTTGCCAAACATATTATCAGTTGGTGAATCTTGTCAATCATTTTTTCTAACATCTTTGTTAGCTGTAGAAGATATCCTAGCTTTGGAAGTGATACTATATTGGTTATATATATGCTTTGGCTTATAATCATTTTCTTATATCTGAGGTCTTTGACTGTTTGGCTGACTATGCTTTTGCTTTTTTATAAACTAATGATTCTTTCATTCTACTGTTTAGCCAAATTCCTAATGATCTTACAATTTTGTTTCTTGGCTTTTCTATTATTTTGCTTTGTTTAAAAGTAATCTCTCTGTCTTCTTTTCTCTGTTTAGAATTTATTACTATAAGCTTTGACTTAGCTTTGTTTATTTCAATATCATTGGCTTTAAAGAACTCTTCTGCAATTTTAAAAATTTTTAATAGTTGTTTTTTGTTACTTGCAATCTATGTTGTATTATCTGCTGTTTATTTGTGTTCTGTGATATAATTAATATCTGTTCTTTTTAACATCTCTTGTTCTACAGTATAGCCTAATAATTTATTTTTCTGAATCTTTTCTAACAATAGATTGTAGAAAAGCTGCCAGATTAGTGAAAAAATTACTTTCTTTTGGTCTATTTCATTTCTAGTTGTTATTTCTTCTGTTAAACCAAAAACTGTAATAAACTTGAGTTGTTATTCATAAAAGAGATTAATAATATATTTTGCTGTTTTTTGTGATATTTTGACTTTTTTAAGAGCCTACTTCAAGCTTTTCAAAAGAACTAAGTTAAATGCCTTCTTTATATTTTGTAAAAGTATCTATATTTCTTTGTTCTTCTTTTGCACTTCTTTTATCATTATATTTAATAAATGTATTAGTTGTTTTGTTAAGTTACTTGGTAAATCTGCATAGTTTGGCCCTTTGAAAATTTCTTTTCTGTAAATATATTAGCCAACTTTCTTGTTATTACCTTTATATTTAACTTTCTAAAAGTCTTAATTAGTGCTATTAGTCTAATATTAGTTAGACTATATCCTTAGTTTATATCTTTTAAAATTGAATAGACTTGTGATATCTTCTATTTTTTCAGTATTTCTTCTTTTTCTAAAACCAAATTTGCAAAAGCTTTGAAAATCTTTTGTGATTTCTTCCCTGCTTGTTTTATTAATATGTAACTTATGCCTAATATTCCTGAAGCTGTGTTAGCTTTAAGTTTTCTTAATATGTCTTTTCATTTTTCATTTTTTATTGTTTCTTCTAGCGTTTTGTTCTATAACTCATTGATTCATTCTTTTAGTTTGTATATTTCTTTCTATTCTTCAGGCATTTTTTCTAATTTGGTTTTCTGTTTTCTGAATTGATTTTCAAAATACTTCATTAGACTATTTAGAACTACTTTAGATTCTGTTGTTAAACTAACTTTTTCCTTATCTTGGATTACAAATCTGTCTAGAATTATCTTTTTGTATAGTCTGTTTAACAGACTAGCATTTACTCATCTCTGGTCCATTTTGATCATTTCACATCTTTTGTTTATATTTTTTTCTATCTGCTTTCTTTGAGTTCATTTCTATTCTTCTTTTCTTCTATCTTTTAAAACTTTTTGCCAACTTTTTATATCCTCTAGCTAGGTTTCTAACTATTGCTTGTATAACTTCAGTAGCTTTATTCCTATTTCTTTACCAATGTTTTTAAGTCTATTGTTAATCACTTTTTTTTTTATCTTTTCTGTCTTTTGATTTTTTTTTAATCTTGTCTCTTTGATTATTTGTTGTAATTTAATTGCATATTTATATTGCTGTAGTTTTTTTTAATATGGTTTTCTGTTTGTCTTTGTGTTAGATATCTTTTTTCTTGGAATTTGTTTGTTTGCTGCTTTCAATATAGCTTTTTCTATTACATTCTACATGTGGTTTAGCTTTTTTGTACTATACCAACTACCTGCTTTATCATCTTCTAGTTGCTTTAATGCTTTTTTTTTACTCTAATTATATTTGAAGTTCTTTAGCATATTCTTTTTGGTCTTCTTGATTTGCTTCCTCATATAAGTATATTATTCTTATTTGATTTTTATATTTGATCTTATACTATTATGCTTTACTATTATATGCTTCATCTGTATAACTGTTATTAGTATCTTATAATTACTGTCTGTTATACCTTCTGCTTTGTCTATATTGATTTTTTGAAGACTTGTGATTAATTCTAACAACCAGATATAATCAATTCTTGTTGCTGCTTCTTAATTCAACTATATGTAAGTTTTCTCTGTTAGATGCAAGCTTCTATGAGTCTGTAAACTCCTGCCTTTTCAGCTAATTAAAAATTGACAATTTTTTATAACTTGTTGTTTGTAAATGTTGTTTGTTTAGTATATTGTCTACTATATAGTTGAAATTACCAAGTATGATTACTTCTGTGTTTTTTCTCCTGTTTACTACTATTTTTATAATTATTTGTTAAATTTTCTTGCTAATCAGTTTATTGTTTAGTGAAATATACATTCCAACTACTACTAATTTTAGTTGTTTGAAGTATAATCTTACTTCTATCATGTATTTACTAAGCCTTTTAACTGCTTTTACATGTTTTTTTTAGGTTTCTTTTATTAGAATTTCAATATCAGATCCTTTTTTCTTGTCTGATAATGCACTGGTCCAATAGTTTTTAAATCTTGTACTAAGATTATGTACTAAGATTTTTTCTTTTTTTTCTATAATATTCATTTCTGTTATTTTCAAAATTGTTATTTCTTCTTCTTCTGCCTAGCCCAATAGGTTTTCTAATTTTCAACCTCTGGTTTTAAGTCCATTAACATTATGATATGCAATTTTAATTACTTTCTTTTCTTCATTCTATTTTTCTTTTAACCACTTGTATCTTGTCTCTGCATTTTTTGCTGTTTCTTTTTCTTTTCTCTTCTTTGTTTTTTTTGAATTAGGTGATTTTTCTTTATTTCTTTTTTCAAAAACTCTTCTCTCACTATGCAGAAAATTTCTTATCTCCTCATTCATATTGTAAATTTAACTGAGGCACTCTTAGAAGTAATTAGCTAGGCCTTCTTTAGCCTCTTTTGCCTCTTCTAGCTTTTCTAATCTCTTCTATATTCACTTCAGAATGTTTTTTATATGCAACTTTATCTTTTGCCTTTGTGTTTCAGGTTCTGCTAGTCTACCTTTAGGGTTTTTTTCTCTTTTTCTTCTTGTATTTATATCACCTATTTGGTCATTTTTATATCAGTTTTGAATATTGTTTTTTTTTTAAAATAGAATTAGTCTCCAACTTGAGCTATTTTTGTTTTTATTTTGTTCAGATAGTTTTTTTTCTTTTTTCTTTCAGTGCCATTTCTATTTTTTTTTATGCTAGAAGTTTGGCTAAGTCTGTTTTAGCTTCTTTCTCTTTCTTTTTCAAGACTTTCTTTTTTTCTTGTTTTTCTTCTTTTTTCTTTTACCCAATATATTTGAAAGTTATTATATCAAATCAGTTTTGTTTAAGCTGCATTCATGTTTTTTTCTGATGCAAATATAACCATTGCTGTTCTTTTTTGATTTTCATTTCAGTTTGAGAGATATGTACTAATTTTACTTTTTTGCTTTTTAAACATTATAATAGTAAAACCTTTGGTTTTTAGATAATTCTGTTAGTTTTACTATATATCTTTTTTTGCTCTTCTCTTGTTTTATAATTCTCTTTTTCTCTGGTTATTCATACTAGTTTGTTGTTATTAATTGGTATAGTTCATGGAATGTCTTTTTTTTTAACTTCTCTTATTTGCACTATTACAAAAGCCTTGCACTTTAACTTTTTGATTCTTACTATTTGTGCATTTTTGAATCTTCTACAGATATATTCTAGCTCCTTTTTGTTAATATCTGTTAGTAAGTCCTATGCCATTAAGTATTTGTTATCTTTGTACTCTTTTTTGATTTTCTGATATTTCATGTCTGCTTTATTTTTATCTTTCTTGTTGTATATTTTTTTCTTAGTTTTCAGTATATTGTTTTCCTTCTCTTGATGTTCTTCATTGTATGCTCTTTGTTTTCTATTTCTATTCTCTCTTTCTTCTAGTATCAGTTTATACTAGTTACTCTCTTTTTTGCTAATTTTTTGAATTGCTTCATTTTTGTCATATTTATAGTTAAAGTTTATTTTTATCTATAAATTTTCTCTTTTAAAAACTTCTTTAATTTCTTTAACATGTTTATTGTTTTTTAGTAATCAACTAATAAATTTTATGTACTCTTCTTGTGTTAACCCTAGCACATTGTGTGCTAGTATGATAATAAGTAGGCAGTTATTTTGGTTGTAGTTTCTTTTATTGATATCCATATGCTATCCTTAAGAGGTATATTAACTATATTAAATTTTTTTCAATTTCTTGACTTCTTTCTTGTTTTGTTAAATTCTCATTTGTCAGGTCTTGTTCTATATTTTTATCCAGCTTTATCACATTTTGTTCTAATTCTTCTGGCTGTGTGTCAAGTTTCTTTTCTTAAATAGAAAGCTGTATTTTTGTTTATTTGTTATTTAGATGACTTATCTTCATATTTGCTTCATTCTGCACAAACATAATATTATCTTGTAGTTCTTTAATGTTTGACTTCTTGTTAACTGTATTCTTTTTTTGTATTGCTTTGTGCAGATCTTCTTGTTCTTTTATAGCAACTGCTATTTGCTGTTTACTTCTTTTTTCTTCTATTACTGCCACTTTTTGCATTTGCTTACTAAGTTTAACTTTTTTTCAGACTGTTTCTTCTTAGCTTTTTTAATTATTTCTCTTGTTATTCATAGCAGAACTACCTTATTTGGGTCTTGCTTTAAGAGCATTGTTACAATTTTATTTTCTCTATCTGGCATTGCATATGTTTTATTCACTTTATTGAAGAAAATCTTATTATATACATTGCTCATTGCCTAGTATGCTCTTCTAATACAAATTGCTTTTATGTTTTCTCTATACTCCTTAGATATACTTTTATCTATTGCTATAATTATTTTCTTCTAGAAGGTTTCTTTGTATTGTTACTATGTATTGTCTTGTCTATTTTTGTGTATAGTTTTTTCATATGTTTGTTATTGCTTACTTTGCTATGTAACTTTTGTGCAATGTAAACAGATCTACATTCAGAATCAAATAGCAATTTCCACAATTATTGTTTTAATGCTAAAATTTTTCTAAAAAGCTTGCTTTGCTTCTATAACTATTTTGCTAGCATTATGTTACTTTGGTTTCTAGTTTTGTTTAGTGTATCTTCTGTTGTTGCTTCTTTTAGCTTAGTGTTGTTTGAGTTATTTCCTATTGATAGTTATAGAAAAACTTTGTTTTTTTTTCTTGTCAATTTTGTATTTGAATAATCATCGAAGAGAGTTGTGTGAATTAAGTATAATGGCATATACTTCTTAATATTATTAAATTCTTCAATTTTAATATCAATTCTTATAAAATTTAGGCTTATACAGATAATATCTTTAATAACATGACTGATTTTTTAGTAAAACAACATACTTTTTTCTCTGCTTTTAAATTTTTAATAAGAAATATAGTAACTTAGTAAAGTAAATAAGTTGTCATATTTCAAAGTAGTAGGTTGTGAGTTTAAAACCCACTAATGATGAAATTTGAATAATCATCTATGTAATATATAGACAGTATTATGGTAACAGCATTCTGTTGATCAGTTAGAGTAGAATACCTGTAACTATAGTTACTAGTATGACTGGCAGGTTTGGACATCTGTATAATCTTGGTTACACAGAGGAATGCAAACCAGTACCAGATAGTACAAACCTAAAATAAGTTTTTGGGCTGTATAAATCTGTAAAACTAGGAAGCCAAAGCTTATTTAAAAATTTTAAGCAAAGAGGTAATATGGATCTTTAATAATATTATTGTAAAGGCTAGATCTAGAAAGTAGATACCAATGTGGAGGAATTGGGCAAACAAGAACCTCAGATAAGAGGTACCATCAACCAGACCATCAAATTTCAAACCAGAGAAAAAAGATATTAGATTGGCCTTAATATACCAAAGATGAGTTATAGTTCTTCTAAGCTATTTGAATTGAGAGTCTGAGTTTAAAGCAAGGATATACTAAAGTACTAAGGATATGCTATAAAGTCAGTACCAAGGTCTGAGTAAACTCTGTAAGAATAGCTCTTGTTAGTGTTCTAAAAGTAAATAGATAGTTAACAATAAAAGGCCTCCTGCATCTTACTGGCAAATTATGTACTTTGAAATATATAATAGCCTAAGAACTAGTACAAAAAGAATAAGTACTATACTGCTTAAACAGTATACCAGTTAGGTATATACAGAGAGTAAGTTGGGATTATATCATAACAGGGCAGATGATCAGAAGGTTTAAATGAATAATCTTCTAGTAGGTTATAGATACAATATTTAGTTTAAAACCTTAGAGCAGACTACTTAAATAGGCAACCAAAAGTTGCATATATAACTAGTTATATTCTCATCTTTGTAAAAATAGTTGTAATAGCTAACTCAATAAAAGTCAATAAAGTATTGCCACAAGTATGGCCTTTAACAAAAAAAAAAAACTTTCAATATACAAACATTTACAACTTTTTTCATATTCTACAATAAAAATAAAATTCTATGAAGCTTTTTATTCAATACTTTATCAAAAATATTTGCAAAGCTTACATATTGGCAATGTAGTTTTCACAAAAAAGAAACAATAAATGGTCCTATATTAATTACTATATAGACTGGCAATCAACATGGTTATATCTTAATCATAACTAAAAACCTTCATCTAACTTTACTAATTTTAAACTTAATCAATTCAAAGTCTTTAAAATTAAAGCTCTACTAAATAAACTATCAATATACTTTTCTTTTTATAATATATATCCAACTATCTTTACAAATAATAACTGCTTCTAATATAATCTTTCTGATTTTTACTTACATTGGCTAACTTGTCTTAACTCTTTTCTTATTACAAACATTATTAATTCATTAATTCAGCATATTTTATTTAAAGCAGATCTAGATTTATTTACTAGTCAGCTTTATAAACTTATTTAAAAAATTTAAAAACATCCTTTATTTAACTGAATATCATTTCAAGCAAACTCTTTCTATCTTGATCTTACTCTTAAAAGCCTTATATCTAAAGCCTTATATCTAAAGCCTTAATTGAAAAATTTATAACTACAATATACTAACTAAGATAGCTTTGATATTAATGATTAAATTTATAACCAAATATGAAAACCATACTGCATTGACCTTTTAACTAGAAAAAAAATAACAATATTACATCCTTTTAAACTTGTAATATTCACAATACTTCACAATAAATACAACAAACTAGACATCACAAAAGATCATATACAAACTATATATACTCATATCTATGCAGAATAGCAGATCAATTACACTTATATTTTAATACTTATTTACCAATTAGACAAGCTATTAGAAAAATCAATATATGATTAACACTTTAGATTAATTATAGCACATTTTATAATCATATTCTAATATTACAAATCTAGATAGACCTTGATTACTATAGTTAGTTTAGATCACAAATAAAGTTATCTAAGCTTTAATTCTTGCATGTAGTTTTTATTTTGTATTCTACAATCTTAGTATATTTTTAATATATAGTATATTAATATGTACAACTAAAATTATTAATAAAGATATAAGCAAGGTCTTACCTTAATATCAAAAAAAAAAGTTTGGTTTGAATGATCATTAATAAGAGTTGTGTATAATTTTTTTTTGAAATTTTATAATAAATTTTAATAAATTTTAAATTTTAAAAGCTATATTGTAAAATTTTTTTTTATATTGTCTTTTTTGGTTTTTTGATTTTTATTAATAATTTTTTTAGTAATGTGATTTTATAAATTATTACAAAAAGAGTATACAATTGTTTATATATGTAACTTTTTTATATTACTTATTTAAAAAGTTTATCTGAAGGTTCTTACTAATTGTTGTATTTAACACTTTTGCTTAGATGTTCTATTTTAAACTCTTTAAACCTATAACTTGTATTAACATTATTGAATCATGTTTAAATTATCATCTTAACTTTATGACTATTTTATTTTCAAAATAAATCTCTTAAAATCTTTTATACTTATTTTTACAGTTAACTTAGTATTATTATAACAGAATTAATATTTGCAGTTTAAGCTAATTATTAAACTACTATAACTTTACAAAGTATACTTAAATCTTAGTACTACTTTATAACATATTTGAATTATTTTAGTATATTTTGTATTGTTATTTGACTCTTAATTCAGATAGCTTAATAGAATTATAATTAGTTTATTAATATATCAGATTGGTCTAATATTCTTTTTTTCTAATTTATTTTAGTAGTCTGGTTAGTAATACTTTTATTTAAAGATTATTGCTTATCTGACTCTTTTATATTAATATCTGTTTTATAAAACTAGTTTTTGCAATAGTATTTTCAAAGATCTATACTATCTTTTTGATTAGGTCATTCTAAATAAACTTTTTGTTTAAATGTGGGTCCTATAGCTTAATTGTTAAGCTCCTATACCTCCACAGTCAAGGTCAATGGTTTAAGTCTGGCTGGAGACAAAATTAAAAGATTTTAGCCTCTGTAACTTATAAGAAGCCTGTAATTGAACATGAAGCTCTGTACTCAAGTCCAAGTACAGTATATAATAAAAAAAAAAATTTTCAGAAAAAGACCAACTTTGCAGAGTATGGATATTATGAATAACAGTAGTGTCACAGAAGGTTTTGTTATACAAAGTATTGCATATATAAGTCCTCTGAAAATAGGACAGTACTAATATCTTCATATCCAACTTGGGAAGTACTTGATTGGAAGAGTAATACCAAGATAACATATACTGAAGTAGTAAAAGAAGCAGTGCATGCATTAAAGGTCTGTAACAAAAGATTAGTTTTATCAAGATTAGAAGCATCTTAAGTGCTATAGAACAATCAAAAATAGAAGGTAACTGTATATATAGAGAAGTTGTAACCTGTTCTGTACATCTAAAGGTACCAAACTGAAGCTTTGGTCACATCTATATAGAAGTCTATAGTAAAACAAATGAAACATATTAACATAAATACTGTACTAATCAAAGTTAAGATACTTAAATTAGAAGTAACCTTTGTGAACAAGTATGGAGTTTCTGTAAGAATGCAGATTTATATAAGTATCTGTATAAGTCAGTGTATACAGAGAGATGCAAACTAGCTTTGGGCAGTGCAAACACAAAATAAGTCCTCATGTATTTAAGTAAAAAGTGAATGTTAACCAATAGCTAAAAAAAAATGAAAGTATCATTTCTAAAATATAGTTCTATCTATATCATAAAAGAAAGTACTTAAGGGGCAGGTTAGATGTACAATTAATTTGAATAATGTTAAGACCAAGAAGAGTTGAAAACCAGCAGTAATAGCAGATATCTGGCTTAAGATATATGCTACTAGTATTTAAATTAGGAAGTTAGCAGCAGTAGCATGAATCTGGCTTGAGATATATGCTAAAGAGGCATCCTTTAGGCAAACCAAAGATAAAAGCTTAAAAGAAGCAAATGACTTAGTGAACCTATTTGAGAGTTGTAAAAAATAGGTTGTAAGATATAGAAAAAATATGCAAATTACCTAATATAATCAGTAGTAAAATAAAAATTCAGATTAGGTGTAAGTGGAATATAATACAAAGCTCTAATAGATTTAGATCACAGATAAAGACATCTAAGTCCTATGTTTGAATAGATATATAATAATAGATATTGTATAATAAAAATTGTACTAGCTAAAACAAATATACTAATAAAGACTTGAGGGCATAATCTCATCTTAACAAAAAAAAAAATAAAAAAAAATTAACATTTTGTTTTCTAATTTCAAAAAATTTATATATTTATAAGAATTTATTTAGAATTATATTATCTAATATTGGTTTGTATTTTTTTGTATAATCAATTATACAGACATTTTATAACTTGCCAATTATATTAGTACAGTTATCATTACAGATATCTTAATTCAATTATTAGAAACAGTTATTTTAATATAAGTATTAAATAAATAATTATCTTAATTTTTATTTTTAATAAGTTTTAAACACTTAACCTATTATTTAGAAAGTTAACAACTTATTTACTTCACTAAGTTGCCATACTTCTTATATTACAAAATTTTATTTTATTTTATTTTTTGGTTTTTAAAATAACACTTTTTGGTCTTTTAACTTTATTAATACTTTTGTTGAGCATTATGACAAGTGTACAACTAGCTATATATGTAACTTTTTTATATTATCTATTTAAGAAGTCTGCTCAAAAGTTTCTTACTAGTTGTTGTATCTAACACTTTGCTTAGATATTTTATTTAAATTTTTTGATCTGAAACTAGTATTAAATTAATATACAGTCATTTAATTATAATTAAAGATATCTATATTAAATAGATAATAGGCTGTTCATGTTTTAAAATGTTTACTAATATGTTGTTTAATCTCTGTAGAGTCAGTGATTATACTATTAGTAGATTTAATATTTTGAATATGTACTATATCTGTATATCAATTTAATATTTTTTTTTTTGTATTAAGGTGACCTTTTTGGTCATAGCTTTTTATTAATACTTATATTGAATATATGTTTTATATAGACATATTTATAATGAACTATCAGACAAATATACAACTGGCTATGCATATAACTTTTCTATATTACCTATTTAAGGAGTCTACCTAAAGGTTTCCCACCAGTTGCCATACCTAACATTTCTGCTTGAATGTTCTATTTAAACCCTCTGATCTGATCCTGATATTAATTTTACCAAATCACAAACCTAGATCTATTCGCTTTTAACTATAAAACTATAATCTTTAGACTATTTTTATGCTTGAAGTAAACCTACCAGAGTGAGCTGTATTCCTTTTTACCACTAACCTGATTTGACACTATGGCTGAGGCCAATACTTGCAGTTAGGATTACTCTTTAAACCACTATTACTCTTGTAAAGTTTATTCAAATTCTGATATCCATATTTTTGACTTCTTCTCTGTTATTCCCTATTAGCTGCAACTTAAAACTAACAACAGACTCCTCTAGACTTCCAATTTAGATAGCTCAGTATGATATACTTATGTATTCTTTTTCTTTTAGCAATTCTAGCAGTCTGGTTAGTCATATACTTTTTTATATATTTTGTTATTCAGTTTATTCAACAGTTTTTATGAAGGTGTTTCATGAACTTCCATTAGTCCAATAGTACTATTAAAAGTTTGTAATATCTCTTTACTTAAGATTTCTAAGTAGGTTTCTATCTTTTTAGTTTCTTAGCCTTCTATACCCAGTAGTCTTATTATAAGTTTGCACCAAAGCCTTATTTAACATCAGTTTTTCATATTTCTCTATATATATATAACATTACACTTTGCATAGATGCCCCAAGCTTCCAATATCAGGTGGGGCCCGACTTAGTATATCTAAAATTACAGATACCCAAAACCCAACTGATCAGCAAAAGACAATTACTATAACATAGGCATAATTTTCAAAATTTGTCATCTGTAGGAATTGAACCTTAGACTTGCTACTTAAGGATTAACAACTTATCCATTTCACTAGGTCACTACACCTATCATATTAATTTAATATACTGTTATTTATTTTGGTTAGTTGAATAGATAATTGTTTATATCATTTGTTTGTAGCTATATTAATATATTGCATAAATAATTAGAATTTTTAATGTTTTTAGTGTTGTAAAATGTTTTTCAAAAGGTTTTTATATATTGTATTCAAGTAGATAGGCTGAATTGTAGTTAGGTGATGATTTAATAATAAAGTTGTAAGTACTATTAATATAATTAATAAGGTTTTGAATATTAATAAGTAATAGTATTTGGTATGAAAAAAGTTTTTTAATGCAGTATATAATATATTAATAGTTTTAAGATCATAATATAGTTGGGTTGCTTTTGGTATAAATATATAATGAAAATTTTTAATAGTATATTTTTTGTTTGAGATATGTTGAAATGTGGCATTGATAATACTAATATGTATTTTATGCTAGGTTTTTTTTAGGCTTTTTGTTGTATTTATTGTAGTTAAAACCTAGTATTATGTTATATTCAAGCTTATTTAATCTGTAAAATTATTTCAGTCTTCTTTGAACATGACTTTGTAATTAAATACTCATTATTTACTTTTGCTTTTGTGTCTGGTTTTGGTTGTTGCAAATGGAAATGTTCATATAGAGATTAGAATTTGGTAATCACTATTAGTTAACGATAATGAATTTTTAAGTTTAAATTCATTTAAATATAGTATAAAAGCATTATAGGCCCATATGTAATCTATTCTAATTTGGTATTAAGTACTATGCCATGTGTTTTGTAGATTGTTAATATAGTCTGCTAAGTCATATATGTTTATACTATGCAAATAATTAAGTAGTTAGAATTTAGTTTCTGATAGTATAATAGTATTATTGTCTGTATTAAAGTTTTAAAGTATAATAGAATATAGGTTAGATAATATTGTTTGTTATGTCCATGTAATAGCAATATTGTGTAAGTTTATAATTAGCAGTATTACTAAATAAGAGGTATACTGAAATAATTTCAAATTTATAATTATATTTAAAAAACAGGTCTATAGCAATAGTATTACTAAGTTGTATAATTATATTATATATGTGAAACTGAATATTGTTTTAATCATTATGCATGTTTCTTTTTTAGATTCTATGAAGTTAGACCAAAAGTATGAATAATAAAATATATTCCAAAACTTGGTTTTTGTATTTTTAGAAATTTTTGTTTTGGTAAGACTAATTATATATAAGTTATAAGTTAAACAGTAATTTTTTCATAGTAGCCTTTTTTTTTGTATATTTTATTTTTGAATATTAGAAGTCTTACTTTTATAAAGTCTAAGAAGTAAAAAAGTAAAGTCAGTTTATATTCTATTAAATAGAAATAGAAACTAGAAAAAAACTGCTATAGTAATATTTGTAACTAAAGAAAATATAAAGACAGCTTAGTCAAAACCAATTATGTTTAATAATTTTTGACTATATTGGGTAAATAAAAGTCTAAAAGAAAAAAAAGACAAAAGCTGAAACAAATTTAGCCAAACCTCAGATACAGAAGTAAATAAAAGTAAAAAGCAAAAACAGAAAAACAGAATACATATAAACAAAGATAGAAAAAAAAACAACCTTAAGACTACAAATTAGAAAACAGAAAAAAAAAATAATACTCAAAACAAAAATTCAAAAAACCAAACAAGACATATATATAGAAAAAATACATATATAGAAAACATATTAGACCAAATTTAGAAAAGATTAGAAAAATTAGAAGAGGCAAGAAAAATAATAAAGAAAGGCCCAGCCAATTACTTTTAAAAATGCTTCAGTTAAAGCAATAGAAATAGACAAGAAGCTTAAAAAATTCTGTAAAGAGAAAGAGAAGTATTTAAAGATAAAAGATTACCTTCTTGGCAAGAAAAAAAAAAAAGCAGAAAAGAAAAAAAAAAAAACTGATAAAAACAAAACAAAATCAACTAAAAAAAAATAGAAAAAAAAAGAAAAAGATAAAGGTAGCATGTTATAATATTAATAAGTTAAAAACCAAAGGTTGAAAGCTTGAAAACCTGCTTAGCTAGGCAAAAGAAAAAAAAGTTGCAATATTAAAAGCTATAGAAACAAATCTTATAGAAAGATAAAAAAAATTTTCTAATATATAAAACAACTAAAAGATATATTAAACATTGGTGCAATGTAGCAGAAGACAAGAAAAAAGGATCAAATATAGGGATTTTAATAAAAAAAACATTGAGAAAAACATATAGATGCAGTTAAAATAATAAATAAATATATGATAAAAATTACATTATACTTTAAACAATTGAAGTTAATAGTAATAAAAGTTTATATACTACTAAACAACAAAGAAATAAAAAAAATCATTCAGCAAAAAATAATAGAGATCATTACAAGAAAAAAAAGACAAATACAAGTAGTTATTATAGATAACTTTAACCATACTATAAACAATATATTAGATAGGCAAAATCTACAAACTGCAAGTTTCAAAATACTACCAATATTTAATTAAATAAGGCAACAAAATTTTTACAATATATACAGAAACAGAACAAATATATTTATAGTCAAATACAGAAATAGCAACAAAAATTAACTATATATAGATATCAAAAAAGCTAGCATCAGGTTTACAAAAAGCAAAAATTAAAGATATAAAAAAAATTATGAAAATGATTACAAGATAATAATAGCAGAAATATAAGTTAAGCATATGATAGCAAAAAGCAACAAGGCAGAAGTTAATCAAAAACAATATATCTCTATGATATTACAAAAAATAAAGAATAGGAAAACTATATGCAAGAATTACAAAAATACTTGAACTTAAAGAAGCATTAAAGCATATTTAAAAATAAGAACAAAAAGTAATAAGAAAAATATAAAAGATAAATGACATATAGGATCTGATAAAAGAGGCAATTATAATAGCAGCAAACAAGCATATATTTAAAAAAAAATTTACAATAAAAAATAAACAAAAGGCATAGTTAAAAGAATTAATACTAAGAAAAGACCATTATAAAGCTTCAAAGATTAGTCAAATATACAAAAACAAAAAAAGAACTAGAAGTTACAAAAGCAAAAAAAGTAAAGTAAATAGAAAACTTAAGGCACTAAACAAGAAAGTAGATGCAAAGTTACCAAAAATTTATAGACAATAATCTAATACATGAATAGAAAATATAAAGAGTTAGCAAAGAATTCTGTAAAAAAAAAGAATAAGAACAAGAACAAAGAAGACAAATAGAAGAAAATATAGACAAAATATGTAAAATAATCAAAACTAACCAAGAAAATATGATAGCCAGTCTGTTAAACAAACTATACAAAAAGATAATACTTGACAGATTGATCAAGCAAGCAGAAAAAGAAATAAAACTAGTAACAGAATCAAAGTTAGTCAAAAAAGCTATAGTAGAACATTATGATAAAAATTTAAAGAAAGGAATACCAAATTAAAAAAGATGCCAGAAAGTTGAAAAGAAATCTATAAACTACAAGACTATATTAAAGAAGAATAATATAATGGAATTGAAAAAAAAAACTGAAAAGAAAGAATAGAATAAATAATTAAAGAGCTTAAGACAAAAATAGCTCTAAAAATATCAAAAATAAGCTATATATTAATCAAAAAAGCAGAAAAGAAAATACAAGAAGTGTTCAAAGACTATGCAGATCTATGTTTAGAAATAGAAGAAGTACCAATAATGTAGAAAATAGTGCAAGTATATCTAATACCAAAAGATATAGAATGAGAATATAGTTTAAATAACATTTAGTCAATAGCATTAATTAAGACATTTAGAAAGATTGTAATAAAGATGTTAACAAAAAAGCTTAGTAAAATATTTATTGAAAAAGAAATATTTAAAGAACCAAACTATGCAGATTTTCTAAAAAAACTTAACAAAACAACTAGTACATGTCCTAAATATAATAATAAAAAAGGCAAAGAAGAAAAACAAAAAATTGTAGATACTTCTACAAAATATAAAAAAGGCTTTTGACTTAGTCTTACTTAAAAGTCTTGAACTAGTCTTACAAAGAATCAAAATACCTAAGAAAACAATTAAGTATATTTTAATTTTTTTTATAAAAAACAGCTCAAAATAATTACAATCTATAGCCTAACAAAAAAAATAACAGTAGAAGATGAAATAAATCAAGATAAAGTAATATTTTTACTAATATGACAACTCTTTTATAACCTACTATTAGAAAAAATACAGATAAATAAAAGATTAAACTATACAGTAGAGCAAGAAACTAAAAAAAAGATGCATTGCAATAATATTACAAACTATTACTAGATGTTCAAAAACTTTCATATTTGATAATTTTTGAGAGAATGTAAAGTATTTTGTTTTTTTGATAAATAGGTATGTTTCTGAAATTTCAAAAATGTCTATTTGGTTTTCTAAGATAAAATTGATTAGGCTTAGTTGTTTGGAATTGTCAAGAAGGCCATTAACATTTAGTGAACATATTTTAATTGATTTCTCAATTAGATTTTCTAGAAGTAAGATATTATTCTTTGTATTTGTAATTGAAATAAGTGGTTCAGAAGTGATAAGTTGGGTGGTTAAAAAAGATTTTAGACAATTTGAAAGAGAGGATATTTTGAATCTTGGTAATGAATAGTTTGTTTTAAGTAGAATATTTTGAAATTTTAAGAGATTTTTAAAAAAGATATAGAAAAAATTAGGTAGAAGATTGAATTCCTATCAAAGGTGAATATATGCTTCTTCTTGTATATTATTAGTTGTTTTAATAGAAATTTTAATATATTGTTCTGAGTACTATGTTGAATATTCATTTTGGATAAATTTTAGAAAGAAACCTATTGATTATGATGCTGACAAGAGTTGTAAATTGTAATAAAAGAGAAATTTGTTATAGCATATTAGAGAATTATATATTTTGAGTAGATCAAAAGCTAAAGTATAGATTTTTTCTTAAATAGTGTTTAATATTGATGAGTCAATAATATCACTATCTTTTATTAATAATTTATAGTCATTTTTAGTAATATTTAAGTTTGTAAAAGTGCTTATAAAGATGTTAGATATATAAGATCTTTTTGAGTTAGATAAAAAAAATATTTTCTAAAAATGTATTCTTGGAGTAATATAATATAAAGTTATTTAAGAAATTAAAGTTTCCTTCTATAGATATGCTCACTGTATATTTGGCTTCATAGTTGCAGAAGATACCATAGTCTGCTCTGTACATTGGGTCTAATCATTATTAACTTGGTCTTTCATATAAATAGGCTTTTCTGCCTACCTACTATTCTCTTTCAAAAATAGCATATTTTTAGTGAAAATCATTATTATTTTAAAAGTAGTAACTGTATTTATATTATCTATAAAAGGATTTATTGAAAAAGTAAATGATATAAGGATGGCGATCCTAGTGTAGTAGTTGGGCTGTCATCTTCTAAGCAGTAGGTCCAATGTTCAATTCCTATTAGCAACAGATTTTGAAAAAATAGACCTATTCTAGCAAACTTATCCATGATCTGGAGTTTGTAGATCCTGTAATTCTGGTTATACCAAGACTAACTTTGGAAGTATGCAATGTTACACAAATAAATCCAGAAAGTATATACTCAAATTAGAAGCCTGTTTGGAAATCCTAAGCAGAGAGATAATATAACTTTGAACAGTGCCACCTGTAAAGATCTTGATTCGCTGAAAAAAACCTGAGGCAGTTGACCTGTACAGACAAGAACCTCTAAGTAGAGAGTCTATCAACCTGGCCACTGGTTGATCTGGGCATAAAGTTGCATCATGCAAGGCTAACTGAATTGGTAGTATAAAAGGACTTGCAAAGGTAAACAAGGTAACAGTGAGGTTATAAAAAGAGAGTACTAGGGTTGTATAAACTTTGCAAGGGTTGTAAACTAGGTTTAGCTGTAATTTGAGATACAGAAGGCTTTAGTAACAATGTCTTAAAAATAATCTGCATGAAATAAGGCAGGGGTTCTAAGGGTATAGATAAGCATCTAGAACTTCTCAACTGATATTGTGTAATAGAAATGTTTTAGTAATAACAGTAAGAATTGCAATACAGAGGGTTTAAATAGGCAACACCTATAGTTGGATTGCAGGTATGACAGCTAGTGTAAAACCTATATATAGGTAAACTACTTAAATTAGACACCAAAAGTGTACATATGGCTAGATATATTCTCTAATGTAAGGTAGCTTCTTTGAAGTAATCAGACTGTGAGTTACTATGTTCTATAATACTGAATAAAAAAGCCCTAGTTCTCAAAAGACTAGTTTAATAAAAAAAAAAAAAAGTGAACTATATATAGTAGTTGAGAAGAGGAAAAGAATGTTATCTTGTATTAAAGAAATTTTAATGTTATAATGTTTGATAATGAATTTTTCTGCTTCAAGAAGATATTTTTAGTTATAATTAAGTTGAATTTGTATAATAGAAAATTTTAGTTGGCTTTGAATATGGTAATAAAGGATTATTCATATTAGAATATGTGAGTTAATAGTAGGTGTAATAAATTTTTCTAAAACTTTGTTTAGTTTAAGATCTGCAATATTGTTATTTGTAACTGCAGTATTTAAATAAACTTTAAAATAGAAGTAAAGATAATAAGCTATATGTTTTGAGTTAGTTTTTGTAATATTAATTTCAGCAAATTTTATATCTGCTTTAAGTACAAGTTTATTTAAAGTATGTAGTAGGATAGTTTTTGTAAAATTTGCAATGTATTGTTGGTTAGATAGGAAAATTAAATAGTCAAAAGTAAATATTATTGTTTTGAAAATAGTGTTTTCTTTTGGAGATACTAGAAAAGTTTCAAAGAATTTATTGAAAAAGTAAGTAAATATGTTTTTAAAGTTGTATTCTATGTCTTTAAATAAAAGTTTGCAGTCTTTATTTTTACATATATGAACATAAAATAGTGCTGCTTTTGTAATTAAAAAAGAGTAGCTTTGAAGAGAAGTAGATTCTGTAATTTGAAAATCTAAAAAAAGAAGTTTTTGCATTCTTTAATAAGTATAGTTGCAATTTGATATTTAATATAGTTTTTGACTGTTTTCATTTATATGTGTGAATTGTTTTTGGTAAGCTTTAAAAAGTTTGTATACTATATGTTGAAGTTATTAATATATAGTTTGAATAATAGAATTTAAAAAATTTAGATTTAGGAATATTAAGAGTTACAGTGATTGTAAATTTATTATTATTATAGATACTAAATAAGAGTTTAGGTGCATCATATTCAAAATTGTATTTTATCAAAAGTCTAATAGAATAAAGCTCTAATTTTCAATAAATTTTTAATAGTGAATTGTTTGATATTTATTATGAAAAAATATGCTATTTTATAGTAATCTGCAATTGAGTAAGATGAAATTGAGAAATGAGAACAAAAAATGTATAGATAATTAAGTTTAGTAAAAAGAAGTTCAGTAAATTTAGTAAGTAAATTTTTTAGTATTAAGATATATATATATTGTAGGATATTAAGTTAAGAAGAGAGTGATGAATTTGATTAATAAAGAAAGTTAGTAAGAAATTCTGATTTTTTTGCTGTTATTAATTTAAGTAAGTAATTAAAGCTTTGTTTTTGGAGAGGTTTTTGGTTTGCAGTTGATTGAGTATTGTTTGGCAAGAATAGGATTGATTATTCTGAAGTAAATTTGTAAAGATGAGTTTTAGAAAAGTTAAAGAGTTATTGAGCAAGTATTGTATTTAGTTTTGTATTTTGTTTCATGTTTTTTGTAATTAGATAGTTAAAAAACTAGTTTAGGTCTTTGAAAATGTTATAAGTTGTATTTGTTGTATTTTTTGGTTGTTATTGTTTTTGTGAATCTTTAGAATTTTGTTTAATTGCTTTGTCTCTAAAAGTGAGTTTTTGAAGAAATTTAACTTTTCTTCTTTAAAAAGTTTAAGAAATAATAGAAATAAAAGATAGAATATTGTTCTTTTGTAAGTTCTTTTTTTTGAAAAAGGACTTTGAGTTTAGTATATTAAAAATTGTGAACTAATCTTAGTAAAATAAGAAGCCTTTAAAGATGATTGCTTTAGAGTAGTCAAATGCATGTTATGATTTTTGAATCAGAACACATATAATATTTTTTCTTTTGCATAAGGTGTATAAGTAATAGTATTAAGAGTATGAAACAATTGCTACTAGTGATTTGTCTATATAAAAAAAGGATAATGAGATTTGTAAAGTTGATTAAAAATTTTGTTGTTGTTTAGTAATAGAAGAGTTAGGTAATTTGTTAACAATATTGTTAAAGCAATTTTTAAAGATAACTATAGTTGGAAAAATATTCATTGCAGTTGAGTTTGAGGTTTGATAAAAGGATGTAGTATGAGTAATTTTGTAGTGTTTAAATGTAAAATTAGTATAGAATTTGTCATAAAGACAAGTAAATAAAATAGGTTATATTGACATTTTAAAATGATGCTATTATTTATTAACTTTGCATTTTAATGAGTTAACATCTTTAGGTAAAATGTGTAGAGTAAATAGATCAGATTCTTTGGTACCAATACTATATCGATTTGGATACTTATGATAGTAATAGTCAAGATCATGAAAGTTAGGTTCAATAGTAGTTAAGGTAAACATTTTTGCTAGTTATTTTTATAATAATTAAAGAGGTTAATAACAGTTTCAAGAGAAAGTAAAATTTAGTTTATATAATATTATACTTACTGTAATACTTTTTTGTGGCTAGTGTAGCTAAGGCTGGTATGGCTAAAGCTGGTATGGCTTGTGGTATAGTATATGGCTTGTATAAATTTTAACTAAAAATAGACTAAATTATATACAAAATTGTATAATTTTAAAATGAATACAAATTTGCAATTATTTATTTTATATTAATTAATTAAGAACTTAAAAGGAAATAATTAATAAGTGATTGTTAATAAATTAAACCAGATGTTTAAAAACATGTTTGAAATCTGGGTTTGGTTAGAGTAAGAATAAGAAAACAATTTTTTAGAAAATTTTAGAGAAAGTAGCTGTTTGAAGGTTTTTGCTTGTAAAATAGTCAATTTTTGATTATTTTAAGTAAAACTTATATTAAAATGAAATCTGAAGTGAGCTGGACAACTTTGTCTTAGTAATCACGACAAGTTTTTTAGACAAAATTTGAGTATAAGTAGTTTAAGTGTATTTTAACAAAGAGTTAGTTAATTTATTTAATATTTAAGTTATTGATATAAAATTTTAAAATTATATATAAATTTAAATAATAAACAATTTTATTTAGTTATAAAATATATTTAAATATAAATTGTTAAAGAAAATTAAAAATTTTTTTAGCAGAATTTTGGTACAATTAGTTATCAGAAAGAGTTAGCAATTTGTGTCTCAAATTTAATATTAAATTTTTCATATAGGATAGTTTTAGCTTCTAGTAATGCTTTTTTTTTATAAAATTTAGTTATTATGAAATAGTTGAGATATTTATTATAAATACAGTTAAAGTATGTAATAATATATGCAAAGAAGTCAATATTAATAAGTTTAAATATAAGGAAGTTAATAGTTTGTTGTTTGTCTATTTTGTCAATATTATAATTTTTGCAGCAATATTTTGATAGATAGTCAGGTATTAATAAAAATAAAGGCTTGTCATTTTGGATTAATTCTGACAGAATTAGCAAAACAGATATACTTTTTAGCTTTTGTTGCCAGTTTATTTAAAACTGCAATAAGAATATGTTTAGTAAATGTAACTTTATGTTTTTCTTTGATATAGAATATTGAAGCATCAAGAAAAGATTCATTTCAAGTTTCAATTTCTTTTGAGTAGATTTTGTATAATATATCAAAAATATTTTTAATAAGTTTGTTGAGTTGTGTATAAGTTGTAGCTTAAGGTTTGTTTTTTAAATATTATTGAATTTTTTTTTAGTTTTAGGTTCTTTTTTTTTATCAAATTCTCTTTTTTTATTTTTAGTTGTAACTAACTCAAGATAGGAATATTTGGAATTTGTACAGGTAAGTATACAATAATTGATATGTTTAAAAGTTTTATTACATTTTTTATAAAGACTAGTTGGTTTTTTGAACTCAATTATAATAGATAAAAGTTTTTTAAAGTAAGAAATAAAATGTTGTTTAAATTTATATTTAAGATAGTTTTAAACTTTGGTTTTGTTAATAGTATTAAAAAATTGATAACTGTAAATAAAAAAAATTTTTTTAAACCATTCATTGAAGTAGTCAAGTAAATTTTTTAAAGATTATATATTATATTTTTAGAGGAATAAGGTTTTAGGAAGGTTGAAATTAAGTTTAATATTAAATCAATTGTTCATTTTAATAAAGAGAAATTGATGTTGTTTGTTAATTTCAGTAACCTCAAATGTTATATTAAATCTTTTAGATCTAAGTTTAATATCTTCTACAAATTTGATGTAGTTAATTGCTTGATAATTATTAGAGAGATATAGATAAAGTCAGACAAGATTAATGCAAAATTGTAATTAATTATAGGTTTAGATAAGTGAAATAATGACAGGTAAGACAAATATTTCTAAATAGTTAAGTTTAGTAAAGAAGATATTGTAAATGTAAAAATAAGTTTTTTAAGTGTTTTTTCAAGAATACTAAATAATATTGTAGCAGATTTGTCATTGTCAAAGTTTTGTTGTTAGATTAAGTCAGTAAGAACTTAAGGTCTAATACTAGCCATTTGTCTAATTAGTAGATAAAAGCTTGCTTTAAGTACATCTTGATTTTTAACTGCTTTTTTAATAATTTTAATAGTATAAAAGTTTTTTTTTTTTTTTTTAAATATTAAGGTGAGTACTTGTGACCCAGGATTTTATTGATAGTACATTTAGCTAATGGTTGC
>CAJVQA010000195.1:0-40252 GCA_910591915.1 Cetraspora pellucida
AGAGAACGAATAATTAATAGTTAATTCTATTTTGTTGACAATAAAATATAATGATTATTTTGATATATATAAATAAAATTCAATACTTACAAACTGTTGATTTAACATATAGATAAAACAGATAACAGAATAGAGAATGAATAATTAATAGTTAATTCTATTTTGTTGACAATAAAATATAATGTTTATTTTTATATATATGAATAAAATTCAACATTTACATGCTATTATTATAAAACGGATAACAGAATAGAGAACGAATCATTAATAGTTAATTCTATTTTGTTGACAATAAAATATAATTTTACAAATTGTTAATTTCAAAGTAAAATACCTTATACTGTGAAAAGATCGGATGTTGTGCTTATTGAAATCTTTAATTAAAAAGGGTTCTTAATAAGTTAAAAGCTATGATAATAGTCTTTAAACTATCAGCACTCATTAAATATGTTTCTGTGAAATTTCTGTGCGTATTTATTATCGAACACAAAAATATATGCACATCAGCCAAGACCGTTATACTTTTTTGCAATTTTGATTGGCTAAAATAAGGTTCAACCAATCAGTAGCGTGTAATTATTACGTGATAATACACTATTTAATGTAAAGTTTCGTAAATTACAACGTAATTTCGTGTAACTAGAGGTGTGAATCGTTATTTGTTGGATATCTAAATAATACCAAAATTAATTCTACCAAAATTATAATAACTAGAGTTACGAATTAATTATACCAAAATTATGTTTACCAGAGATATTAACACTTTAAAGTCACCAGTCTAAAAAATTTCGCTGGCCAATCAAATTTCGAGATCAGGGGTTGCGTGAAAAAAGTTCAAGAAACTAAAACAATCCAAAAATCAGCTGTAACTCGAAATCTTGTTTATGAAACTGCTTAACATAAAGTTTTCCTTGCAAAATTTTGATATAACTATGACCCTCTAAACCTAACCTACTTGTACGTATTACTAATAGATATACTTTAATTAATTTTATATTTATATTTATTTTTTAATAATAAATATTTATTCATATTGTTATGTCCAAGAATAAATTCGAATATTATAAACTTCATAATTGGCCTTCAAGATGGATAACAAATGTAAAAAAAAGCTATTAAAGATGAATAGTCTATAAATTACAAACTATTAAATAATAATTTTACAAATGTTGATGAAAATAATAGTGAAGATAATTCAGATAAGGATATAAACTTCATTATACTTTCTATAAAAGGGAAAACAAATGGTTATAATAAATGATGGATTAGAATGCTGTTTAAATTATCTACTTAAAAGATGAAAAAATTAATGGTGGAAAGTATGTAAAAATTTTTAATATTTAATTAATTATTTTATTTGAAATTATAAACCAAATTGCTCGTGATTATTTATATATACAGATATATCAAGTAAAATTTAAATAACAAGAACATTCAAAAGAATAAAACTACATGCACATAAATTCAGGAAATTTTTTTGTTGGTTGTATTAAAAGCTCATCTCACAAATACAGAAACCTCCTCTGCAGCATGATATATCTCCTGATCGATGTGCTCTAAGACGTTAGACTCTATTTCTGGATTTTTCAGGAGTCATCGGTGTTTGTGTGATTATACTTGATAAAAATTCTTCTCTACTAATTCTATTTTCTTGTGTAATTACGCATGATAAAAATTCTTGCTGTTGCTTTGTGTATCTTTCAATTTCATAAAAAATCTCATCCGTTTGCAGAACTATTTTCTAAAATATATATAAAGTTAATCGTTTGTGCTATCTCAGGTTTAAGGTAAAGAACTTACGTACTTTTATCTGAAAAAAAAGTTCTAACATATATTCAACCTCATTGTTACATTTAGAAGTTGGTATTACAACTTGGCTTATTAAACGGATACGTCCAACACCATTTGAAATTGGATCAAATAGTAATAGTGTTGCCTTTCCATCTGAAAATAAATAGTAATAATAAATAAAATAATTAAATTTTAAATAAAGTAAATAAATAACAAATACCAAAAATGTGAAGGCCCAATATGTTGATTTTTTGAAATAATTCAATAATATGATTGTCAAGATAATCAAATTTTTTAGTATAGTATACAACTATACTATTATATGCATCATTTAAAGACCGTGTTAGTTTATCATAGTCATCACCATTCGTTGGTTCACTAGGTCTTTTGGCTTCACAAATAAGTTTATACAATATTATTTCGGGATCATTCTTTGGTGTATATGCAATTGCTATGTCAATTTTTCGGCTTACGGTTTTTGGTACTTTGGTCTCACCACAGCAATATGGTGGCTTGTGTAAGTTATTTTTACGGTCATAAGAGCATTGACTTTGATGTTCGGGACTAAATGAACGGTATAAAATAACTTTATAATGTAACCTAATTAACATTAAAAATAAATAAAATTATTTACGGCTCAATATGGTTTATGGACAAGTTTTGTCCCATTATTTCTTGTAAAGGGGATAATATATAATTGAACACATATCGAGATTCAGTATATTTCAATGGAGAATTCATCCATTCGATGATCCTAAAATTATCTCAAAAAAATTAAAAAAGGGATTACTTACATGCATTGTTAAATATTTTTAGCATACCATTTTTTTAGGACATTTCCACATGATTGTATTTCATCTTTTGAAATTTCATTTTTAAAAATATTATTAAGAATTCCATTGTCTTGCTGCAGAAGTGAATAAGATTCTGAAATAACATCATGCAAGCTATCTTTCACAGAATCAGAAAACAGGAATTTTCCTGAAACGTTTGCTAATCTGAGAAAATTATTTGCAGAAAAGCAATTCTTCAAGGGCTTTGAGGGTTTGTATGTGTCAATTATTTTACAAAAAAGATTACACGTAATAGGAAGTTGAATAACATCTTCTTCAAAATTTTTAAGGTTGGTTAAATTTTTGAGAACTGAAAAAATATCCTTTTTTACAGAAGTTGGACAAGACTGGAAGTTAAATAAAAAAAGATTATTAATAAAATATTTTGAAAGTATTAAGTTATTAAATAAATGACAGCATGTTGTAACGCCAACTTACAAGAACTTTAATTAGTTCATCTATACAATGTATTTTGTATTTCTTTGTATTATTTTCTACAATTTTATGCTTTTTTTCTTCTGTAATATTTCGAATATAGCTTAAAATATTGTCGAGTTCCGGAATAGTGTTGCATGTCTTGATGATTTGTTCAATTAATGTTCGTGCATCTTATATCATAGAAATTTAGCATTAGTAAAAATTATTGTTATTTGTTAACATATGTCATTTTAGGATTAAATACGTCATTGCAAATTTAAAATTAACATATAATATTAGCATGTTTTTTTTAAAAGTAAGAGTAATACTAAAAATGACTTAGGTTATTTTTCAATCAGTGAAGATTAAAAAAACACATGTCAATTCCGAAATAACGGGAATTGAAAAATAACACGTAACATATCGAAATATGCAATTAGTACAAAATTGATTTTTTTGCAATACTTACTATACATTTTCAATTCACAAAGATCATTTTCTTTGTTATCAGACTTATCTTTCAAAATATTTAACCATTGTTCAAGATATTCAACTTTTACAATGTCTTTCTAAAAATAATAAATATTTTAGTATAGTAAATATAAATTATTCCATATCCACTAAACCTGACAAGTTACTTATGATCTTAGTATAAAAGTTTATATCAGCCAGATTCTCATAAGCTCTTAGTATGAAAATATAACTACATTCATACCCGCCAAACCTGACAAATCCAGGCACCAGAACAGTAAGTTACTTATGATCTTAGCATAAAAAAAAAATTTATACCTGCCAGATTCTCATAAATTCAAGCGCCAGAACTAGAAGCTCTTAGTATGAAAATATAACTACATTCATACCCGCTGAACCTGACAAATCCAGGCACCAGAACGGTAAGTTACTTACGATCTTAGCATAAAAAAAAATTATACCTGCCAGATTCTCATAAATTCAAGCGCCAGAACTATAAGCTCTTAGTATGAAAATATAACTACATTTATACTTGCCGAACCTGACAAATCTAGGTACCAGAACAATAAGTTACTTACGATCTTAGCATAAAAGTTTATACCTGCCAGATTTTCATAAATTCAAGCGCCAGAACCATAGGCTCTTAGTATGAAAATATAACTACATTCATACCCGCTGAACCTGACAAATCCAGGCACCAGAACATTACTTGCCAGGTCATCATTCAAATGCTAACGATATAAGATATGGTTTAAATTACACTCACATAGTAATTATTGATGATTTCGTTAACACATTGTTTCTTATATTTGTTTTTTAATACTTTTTGCAACTCCACTGATAGTTTACAATATGTGGCTATAAATATAAAACTATTAGATAATTATTATATTTTAAATATCGGAATTAATATAACTTACGTTTGTTTAAAAATTCAAATGATCGTAAATACACATCTAGTAAAGGATCTTGGTCTTTGAAGGTTATACGTTTTTTTTGCGAGCAAAAACTTATAAAGTTTATTACAGACAAGTCATTTTCGTTAACTTGCTGCAAGTAAGCAGAAAACAATTTTTGCGCTTCACTAGAAGTAGTGCTGGGCCTCGGTTTGGGTCTAGGTTTGGACATTGGATACTTTGTGACACAAAGTTTGTGTAAACAAAATGCGAGATGACGTATGGCTGATTTTTAGGGTAGAGTACATGTAGATCATTTGTCATATGATCTGCACAATAAATTTAAATTTACTTAAATATGGTGCGAGACATCTAATCACTTACAATAAAAGTTTAATAACTTTTTAAAAAATAATTCTTTTAAAGAAAAACTTTCTATAGTTATGTTTATTGAAACCTAAAGAATATAACTATAGAGTTTTTTTAAAAAAACCTTTTATTAAAAAGTTATTTTAATTTAAAAATTCTTTAATTTTATAATAAAATTAAAAATTCCAGCATTTTATTTTATTAGTAAAAGATAAAATTTCAGCACTTGTATTATATATTTTAAATAAATTTAACATTTTCTCTCTTTTTTTTTTTATTCATGCTCTTTTAAAATTTCAGCACTATTAAATTATTATATAATTTTATATAATTTTTAGAATTCAGCGCTATCTATATAATTCTTAAAATTCAGCACTATCTATATATATTTCAAAATTCAGCGCAATGATGTGATTAGATGTCCTGCACTATATATAGATTAAAGTAGGTTATTTATTATGACCAAATTTTGGAAGCAATATTGTTCTAAAAAATATACTTGTATATATTATAAAATCCTCAGTGGTAAACCCAAATTCTCAGTGGTAAAATTCTGATTCGTCTATGATTATCATATGATTTTATAATATATTTAGAATACCTAAACTTTAAATAAACATATCTTAATGAATTTTAATCCGAATTTTGTAATTTTACTATCATTAGAATCAGAAAAATCGGTTTTACAATTTTACTTAAAGGTCTAAAAATAGTTAAATTAGTAAAAAAAAAATTAATATTATGAACAAAATTTGCAGTTAAAGTCATATGACAAATGATCTATGTGTACTCTACCCTTGATGATTTTTGTTGATCAGACCCCAAAAATTGGTTTAATTCTGGTCAAATTTGCAGATCATTTGGCCCAGACAATGAGTTTTAAAAACTCATTGCCTAGGTTATTTATTTTCAAGATGAAAAGTTTTATCATATGGATAGGGTTGCGTTATATCAATTACAATTTTATATTGCATGTAATTTTACGTAAGTTTCAGAAAATTAAATTTCATGTAATTTTCATCACGTTATACATATAATCCCCCGATCACTATATCAAGATCACGGGAGGATTAATTAATAATACCCTGACCATATGTGAATAAGCGGAAACTTCGTTTCCGCTAATTCCCAATGGATCAGGATATTATTATTACAAGTAACTAGGGTTGTTAAATTTCATGTAATTTACTGATGTAAATTAATCGTAACTTACATATGTAAATTATTTGTAAGATAAAACTATGAAATTTGGCCTAAATTGTACTTAATTTAGGCTATGGCTTAATAACACTTTCGCCTCAATTCTGTAAACGCTATTTATTACGTAATTTATTTGTTACACAATTTTTTTTGAATAAAAAAAATTGCGTAATTTATTTGTTATGTAACTTTTTTGAATAAAAGAAATTGCGTAATACTTATTAAGCTAATGTTGGTAGAAATTGTCATATGATTCGGCCAGCTTTAGTAACTTACATAAGGGCCAATGTAAGTTACAGCTAACTTACCGTAACTTACCATGTAAAGTATGTTGTCAGGTAAGTTTTAACAACCCTAATTCTACCAAAATTGTGTTTACCAGAGTTACTAATTAATTCTGCCAAAATTATGCTTACAAATTAATTTACCAAATTATGATCACCAGAGTTATGAATTAATTCTACTGACATTATTGTTATGAATTCTACTGACATTATCGTTATGTTTACCAGAATTACGAATTAATTCTACCAAATTATGTTTAGGCCACTCCAAATTGATTCTTCGTTTAACATAACATAAAATGTGTAAGAGGGGGGTGGGCATTGAAAAACAAACCAATACTGCAATTTTATTGGTTGATTTTACATATATTGGTTATATAAAATTTAAAAAATTGAGGGAGGCAAATACTATTAATTACTATTAATGTGTATTGGGTTCATATAAATTTTAAAAAATAGGGGGGACTATGTTAAACGAAGAATCAAATTGGTCTGGCCTTACCAGAGTTACGAATTAATTCTACCAAAATTATGTTTACGAATTAGTTCTAACATAGTTATGTTTACCAGAGTTATAAATTAAATTATACCAAAAGTATGTTTACCAGAGTTACGAATTAATTCTACCAAAATTATGTTTACCAGAGTTACGAATTAATTGTTGTCTCTGTACTTGTTTTACGATTCTAATTTCTTTAAGTTTTCTTAGTAACAGGTTTCTTCCTATTTGTTTGTATGAATAAATAATTTCAATTTCCAAAGAATCTTACAGACAAAAGCTGTTCCTACTATTCCTTTAGAATTTGTATCATAATCTTTAGATGATAATAATTTATAGTTTTTTTTAAAAGAAATTTTGTATAATAGTCAAGAATTTAAATAAAGTTGTTATAGCGTATAAAAATTAGGCAATTCCTATTTGTACACGGAGTGTATGTTATAGATATCTCAAAATTATGATTATGAAACCACCTTTTGGTTTCTAACAAAAAAATTCCTTTGTGAAATTTTGGTATAAGCTATACCTTGCCCAAATTCCAAAACCACCCTTACCCTAATCATAAGCGAGGGTTTAATTTTTTCATTTGTAAAAAATATTTGTTTGGAATGTCACATGAATTTGTAATTCGATAAATTAGATCCGCGTATAAACACTATGTGAAACTAATAAATTTTCTAAAAATTATTATTTATTATTATTTACATTTTTCCTTTAAATTTTTTTCTTGCATTTCTTACATATTGTAACACATTTTCACGATCCCATGATGAATCAAGATGAGACAAAACTTCATTTATATCAGAATTCGCAGGCGTTGAACTTAAAAACTTCATAGCAAAGACATCTAATATACTTTTTTCACTATCTTTTGTAACCCTCCGGACCTTTTTCTCGGAAAATTTGTCAGATAGTGTAAAATTACATTTTCTCTTTCGTGAATTTCGTGAATTACCTTCCTCATTGTCATGATTACTTTGTGAAGAAGATAAATCAGGAATATTATTCTCAACCGGGCTTTTTATCGACTCAAAGATTGGAGTTGGGTTGAGTTTAGATGATATAACTTTGGATTTAGTAATTCTTTGAGTAAATAATTCTTGAATTTGAGCATAAGTATAAATATTAACTTCACGATCTCTTCTTCCGTATGTATTACGTGGCTCTGTGCCATAAACTTCTTGTTTTAAAAGAGCCTCCATACGCGATTTTCCTTTTTCGTAAGCCGTAAATAAAAGATTATATCCATTAAAATTTAGTTCTGGCGAAAAGTACAATAATTTGTGCATTGTCTGATTTGGATTTTCGAATAAGTTTAGAATTTCCAAAGCTAATGTCCACATTTTTTCTTTTCGTGAAATAACTATATTTTCTGATGTATATTCGTTCTTATACAAATCTAGGAATTCGGTTAAAAAAAGTTGAATACGTGCATTTTCAGATTGAACAGATTTAATAAATAATTTTAAAGTTTGATCATCTAATGGACACTGAGTCATAGAGTGCTTTATATATTTTATAAATATTTCCACAGCTTCGTCATGTGCAAAATAATGATCTTCATGACGTATATTGACCGAAGCTGCGTGGTTTAAAAGGGCTTCTAACTGTGAGTCATTATCTATTTCTGTTAAATAATGGCAAACTGAAGTAGCATAATTCATTTTCCCAGCCACAGTAAACAATGCTGCAAAGGCTTTAAGAGCATGTATTTGCAATGCAAAATTACCAGTACGGATTCCTATTTTATGTGCTTTCCAATATCCTGTCCATTTCCAAAATAATGCCCACGTTGAGCAATAATTATTTGACCATCCATCTAAGAGAAAATCAATAGTAACTTGTTTTTTTGCAGCATATAAATGAAGTGCTATTCCTACTGAAGACCAAATGAGATCTAAGGTTAGGGAAGCTGCTCTATATTCTATAACCTTTTGAAAATTACCAAGATATTTGGCCCCAAGCGCTGCAGCAAAATTAAATATGCCATACCCTGAAAAAATATTAATAATTGCACTAATCATATTCTTACTGGTATGCCACGAACCAAGTAAAGTACGTGTATAAGGATTGATATCTCGTTTATAATCTAATGTTCTACGAAAAATAGATTCATCTGAAGCAATATCTAAATATTCTTGAATTTTGATTCGACCTGTGAAATTATCATGAATCCTATTTTTTGTCAGTTCTATTTCATCGCTATACATCTCACATGATTCAAAAATTCCTTCGTCGTCATTTGGTTCACCACCAGCTTCCAATATTACTATATTAGGTGAATCTATAGAGCATCCCTTAGTAATGAATGATAAAATTTTTTTATGTATATTTGTGTTATCAAAATCATTTTTAAATGAAAAGAATGGAAAGAAAGTACAACCAAGTGATTCCTTAAACACATGGCTAAAAATATCTAAGATTTCTAAAATATAGGATGAAATCTCAAATATTGGTCGCATTTTATTTGATAGCATGATAGCACGAGCCTCACTAATTCCATAAATAGGTACTGGCATTGTATACTGAAGTACCATCCGCAAAGTTGCATGAAGGGTCTTTCTTGGAATATCAAATATATTTCCAAACTTAAATGACTGTGGGATAAAGTCAATGTTGTCTATGACAGCTAGATTCCAGATCCTTGGTCCAGATAATAAATTTTTATGTGGTTCAACCATCTTCATTCTTTGCTTTTCTAAACGACTTTCTTGCTTTTGTGTGTGTGCTACAATATATACTGAATGTAATACGGCCTGTAATGATGCTAAAAAATTAGGACGCCTACAAATACTTGCCAATAAATAAGTTACCCAAAATTTTTTTCCTTTATATGCTATTGTTAAGATAATCGACACAAAAAAAGTCACAATACGCACTAAAATCATAGGATCTTGATATATTGGGGTGGCTTTATGTTGCCTTTGTGTCGTATCAAATCGATGTTTAAGTAATATACTAATCATTCCACGAAAAAAAAACGTAACTACTTCAGGTAGTTTATTATAATATTCAAGAAGAGAGGTTGGTGATTCTAATACTTTTTCATGTTCTTGAATATATTTATTTTCCTGAAGAATTGATTTGCCTAATTGTTGCCCAAATCGTAGAGAATCCTCCGGACTTAATTTAGTTAGTCTTTTTTTTACTAAATTTTCTGCTTCTCCTAGTTTCAAACAAGTGTTTATTATAAAGACACTCGGGGGAATGGTTGAACTTTGAGATTTAAGATTATTTGATGGTTGTTTATTTTGCCAATAAACAGTCAAGGAATGTGTTAATTTAATAAGTAAATCACGTTTTAATTCTTCTTTCGACGAGGCCGCTACATCTAAAATCCAATTTCCAATAATATGTAATCCTGAACTTGTTTCGTTTTTATGTTCTAATGTACAGTCTAACATCATTTTTCCTTGTCCTGGAGGTGTATGAATATGACCACCATTTATGTTGATACAAGCTTGACAAATGTAACTTGGAAGGTAATAATTTTTCTCTACGTTTAATCTTTCACAAATTACTGATTCATCTGTATGTAATATTTTACAAGTGTATAATGCAAGGCAGGGCAATAGAATGTCTTTTCCTAATATCCTCCAAGCATGAGCTTTACAATTAATTCCCCTTGTAAACACATGATAATCTTGATTACAGAAAAGGCAGTTCTTAAATGAAATTATTGCTGAAGTAATATTAACTTCATTTTTTAACCCTGTTTGATGAAAATCCGATCTCTGATCCATATTAAAATGAAAATCGCAAACTCCAAGTTTTCCACAATTATCACCAACATCATTTAAGCATTTTGAATTTATTTCCCAATTCCCAATTAAATTCCATAATCTTCGAGCACTTGGTTTGTTGCAAGCTTCCGTCTTCATTGTTTTTGGGTTTAGAGTCATTATGGAACAAATATCATGAAAGTCTTTCTTCTTCTTATCAATTAAAACTTCAATTGGTTTATGACCAATTTTATAATTTTCTTTACAAAAGGTTAAAAAAATTAATATGAAGCTTTACTCTTAAATAATTTAGGTGAAAATATAATTTTACCCTCTTCATAGTCAACATCCATTCTATGATTTAGTAAATTCTCTTCGTCGGGTTTTTCATTGTTCTCTTCACTAGAATAATAGTCACTTTCTTCACTCTTTTCTTTAAAATGTTCTTTATTAATATTAATAAAGAATTGTGCCATTTCAGGTCCTCCAACATCGTCAAAAAAAGCTAGAAATGCATCTTCAACTTTATCATTTTTTTGATCGTATACTTCAGGGATAAGAAATGATTTAATGTCTTCATTATTTGCATTCATAGTATCTCCGAAAGACTCCGGTTAAGAGCAGATTAAAGCTTGACTTTCAAATTTACAAGGCCACAAAAATGTTTGTATATTATAATAGATGATCATTAAACATTTTACTTAGAATCACAATGATAGTCATATGGCAATTTGTCACGGAATATTAAGTTGCAAATTTGTCATTTTCTTCAAGAACGTAAAATTTGTCTTATTGCTGGTCAGTTATAGAAATTACGCTGCATGTGATGTAAATCAATGCCCCTGAAAATTCACACGTATTAGGGTAATTCTTTTTTTTCTAATTAAAATTATTTCTTGTAAAATTTTTATATTTAATCTGTAGATGTTATGCGTAACGAACTGTATAGCGATAGGGATGTCAAAAAGTTCATCGGGTCCATTCCCGGTCCGGTACTTAAAAAATCTGGTCATGAACTAGTTAGGAACTAGTTCATAACCCTTGTTAATCCTAGCGATTTGATGTACTGTATATAACAATAGTGAATGAGTATTGTGTTCTAATTATAATTACATGGAGGATTGTATAGAATTCGTTCGTACTGTATTATAATCGTAATTACATTTGGGATCGACGTAAATTAGCTAGTTAGAAGACCTTGAGATCACAAAATTATAGGATTAGTTTCTGAACTGTACCTAGAAAGTCCAGTCCCAGACCTCATCGTGGACCACTTAACATTCCTAGTAGTGTCCAGACATATGCGATTTCAGGGATTTTCATGAAAATCCCTGAAATTGCATAAGTCTGACACGTCTGACACTCTACGGTTAAGTGTAGATTAAAGTTTGAATCTCAAATTTATGAAACAACAGAAATGTTTGTATATTATAACAGATGGTTGTCAAGCTTTTTATTTAAGCTTGCTTTGATATTTTCTAGCAATTTTTGCAGTAAATTGAGAAGTTTTTTTCTTCACACGAGATCACATGTTTGCAGGTCACGAGTTTGACATTTAATACGGTTAAGCGTAGATTAAGGCTTGAATTTCAAATTCATGAAGCCACTTAAATGTTTGTACATTACAACAGATGGTTATCAAGCTTTTTATTTAAGCTTGCTTTGATATTTTCTGCAGTAAATTGAGAAGTTGTTTTCTTCACACAAGATCACATGTTTGCAGGTCACGAGTTTAACATTTAATACGGTTAAGCGTAGATTAAGGCTTGAATTTCAAATTCATGAAGCCACTTAAATGTTTGTACATTACAACAGATGGTTATCAAGCTTTTTATCTAAGTTTGCACTGATATTTACCTAGCAATTTTGCAGTAAATTGAGAAGTTTTTTCTTCTCTCGAGATCACATTCACATGTTTGCAGGTCACGATCTTGCATTTAATACGGTTAAGCGTAGATTAAAGCTTGAATTTCAAATTTATGAAACCACTTAAATGTTTGTATATTGCAACAGATGGTTATCAAGCTTTTTATCTAAGTTTGCTCCGATATTTATCCAGCAATTTTTGCAGTAAATTGAGAAGTTTTTCTTCACTCGAGATCACATGTTTGTAAGTCACGAGTTTTATTTAATACGGTTAAGTGTAGATTAAAGCCTGAATTTCAAATTTATGAAACAACTTAAATGTTTGTATATTACAACAGATGGTTATCAAGCTTCCTATCTAAGTTTGCTCCGATATTTATCTAGCAATTTTTGAAGTATATTAAGAAGTTTTTTCTTCACTCGAGATCACATGTTTGCAAGTTATGAGTTTTATTTAATACGGTTAAGTGTAGATTAAAGCTTGAATTTCAAATTTATGAAACCACTGAAATATTTATATTATATAACAGATTATTATAAAACTTTTCGCTTAAATTCGCAATAATATTTATCTAGAAACTTTTGTAGTAAACAGGATACATGTATCATTCTCAAAGAAGTCACATGGTAAATCGTTGCTCTCTAAAATTACATTAAAGATCACATGTTTCCGAGCCACGAGTTGCCATTTACATGGTTAAGTGCAGATTAAAGTTGGATTGAAAATTAATGTTTACAATAGCACCCTGGGTTGTAAACTTAATTCCAATTGTTTTGTTTTAATAATATAATTCGATGATAAAATTTTATGCACAGTATAAAAGAAATGTAATAAAATTTAGTTTTTAAAAAACTTTATATACAAATTTATGATATAATGTTGCTTTCTTACAAAATTATTTACTCACGTTATCGTTATAGTAAGAAAATGTAAAATCGTGATCATTAATCTGCATTTTCTTCACAGTTTGAAACTGATGAATATTTTTTACATATATCAATATTTATGCTATTATTCAACTCATCTAATTCTGATTTTCGGTGTTAATTTCGATGTCAATCTCTTCAATCTCTTGGACTCATAGTGGACAATGGATTTATTAAATATACTAATTTTGTCTAAAATTGTATTTTAATTTTGCCTGAATTTATAAAATAAAAAGGAACCAATTTTTGATTCATGTAAACACTTAAAATTGATTTTATAGCTTCTTCATAAATTCATGTTGCACTTAACCTAAAAATTAGGGTTTACAATGGTCCAGTTTGCTTGGGCACGAATCCTTTACATCACCAGCCAAAATAATACAATTCATTAAAAAGTTAGCACATCAAGCTCAGTTCATTTTCCGACGGCATCAAGATGCCGTCGGAGGATCAAAATTATAGAATAATATATATTTGATGTAACTTTTCTTGTGCTAAGATAAGAGTTATTAATCACACCACATGTCAAATACGACTTAAAGTTCCTAATTAATTCTACCAAAATTATGTTTACCACAGTTACAAATAAATTGGCAAATTATGTTCACCAGAGTTACGAATTAATTCTACTGACATTATGTTTACCAGAATTACTACCAAAAGTATGTTTACCAGAGTTACGAATTAAATTCTACCAAGATTATGTTTACCAGAGTTACGAATTAAATTCTACCAAGATTATGTTTACCAGAGTTACGAATTAAATTTAGGGTTGTTAAATTATGTGATTTAGTAAATTGAAAGTTCATTTAGGAGTTACAATTCGGATCGTACATTCAAATCAAACGATGCAATAATGCTGGCAGAGCTTTTGTAAGCCTGGTATTTTATGTATAACGTAATGAAAATTACATGAAATTTAGTTTTCTGAAACTTACGTAAAATTACATGTAATGTAAAATTGTAATTTATGTAACCAACCCTAATTAAATTCTACCAAAATTATGTTTACCAGAGTTACGAATTAATTCTACCAACATTATGTTTACTAAAGTTCGAATTAATTCTACTGAAATTATGTTTACCAGAGTTGCGAATTAAATTCTACCAAATTATGTCTACCAAAGTTACGAATTAATTTTATTAAATTATGTTTACCAGAATTACGTGTTCTATGATTCTATTTTCTTTAAGTCTTCTTAGTAACGGGTTTCTTCCTGTTCGGTTGTATATTCTTTGTTGTTCCGATTCCGGAAATTGCTGGCTACACATAATTTTTTAAACTGTAATAACGATAACTGATGCAATCATAAATGAAGATTATACATCATAGATAAATGAAGATTATACATCATAGTATTTCAGCATCGGTGGATGCTGAAATAAGTCATGTGATTAGTCAGTTAAATATAGATATCTAGACCCAAATCCGTTATATTATGTGCCAAAATATTACCAGGTTAGCATATCGGAGAATGAGCTGAGTTCAAAATTATAGAATATTATTTGATGTGCTAAATAACGATAAGAGTTATTAATCAACAAAATTTTCTTTACACTGTTCGGTCCCTAATCGGTCCCATCTAAATTACTCAAACTTCTATTAGAGACTGCTATAGAGAAATAACTTTTTTATAACTTTATTGAATGAATACTAGTTAAAAATATCAATTTTCCTCAAATCTTGCTCAACATCCCTAGTATTCATAAAAATTTAAATAAACTTATATGTAACTTATAATTGTAATGTGCGTACGTACACGTTTAATTTAGCAACTATTTGTGCCGTGATTGTATAAAGGTATTTTTATTAGTAAAAAATTAAAAAAGTGTGATAGTGATTATAAGTCATTTATGATTATATAAAGGTATTTTAAATCTTAAAAAATGGTAGTAAAATTTTATGTAATTATATAGAAGTTGTGACTATAGATGAGGTGATTGTAGAGGAGGATGACAATAATATAATTAGCTTTCATAACTTACAGCAAACTTTTTATTGAATCAAAAATAAAATAAAATAAAATTTGAAAAATTGTCAAAATGGGATATTACAGTATTATTAACATTGTCATCTTTGGAAAGTGCAAATTAATAAATATTTATTACAGCTTAGCTTCACATTTAGTCTTTAGCATGCTGTTTATAAAGTATTTTAATAAAATTTTTTAAACCAATTCTTGTCATGCCCTAATTATAAACTTATATTGTAGTTGTAATAATTTTATGATTTTGTCGTAATGAGAAATTTTATTTTTTTTGTTAGTGAATAAAAAGTAAATTTTCTTTATCTACCAAAATTATTTTGCCAGAGTTATAAATAATGTAACTAATTACATTTTTACTTTCATGTATTCTAAGTGGATATTGGAATTTACATTTTTACTTTCATGTATTCTAAGTGGATATTGGAATTGGGCTTGGTTCAAAACCACGACCAACAATATCCTGAGACGATCGGAAATTTAGCGCGAAGTTAAAGAACACGAAAGAAATGAAATAAACTCAAATATAAATTCAAATATAAACTGCATAATATAATTGTAAGTGATCGATCAGAAGAAAGTTAGTCTATAGCTTCACAACTCATGATCGGATATGCCGGAATTGATTAATTTTGCCCAAGCAAAAATGCCCAGCTGATAATTTTGCTATACGTAGCGATGGAATATGTTAACTGTCCTAGCGTTACCGACCTAAAAAATTTAGCTGGCCAATCAGATTTCAGGAACAGGTGTTACGCAGAAGATTGTTCATTTTATTTATGAAACTACCTTATGGGTATTAATAAAAAAATTTCCTTACGAAATTTTAATATTAGAAAAACTCTTTCTAACATAAATTAATAGCAAAATCTAACACTAATCTAGCAGCGAAATTTTTTAGATTGGTAACGCTAGGACAGTTGACTGTGTTGACTAAATCGCTTAATGCCGATGCAAATAAAATTTTCTTTGAATTTGCGGGTCTAATTATGTGTCATATATGTTACGCATCTATTTTTTGAATTTTTATTATGTTTACAAAAATTATTAAACTTTTCCGCATATTGAAACAAAATCGAATTTTAAACACTGTTTCCGACCCTGAATTTTCGTCACACCTTTTATAATTATTTCTACGTAGATGTGCATATTTAATAAAATAGTATATTGTGTTCAGTATCGTTATAAATGCTACGTAGTACGCAAATAAAATGATATCGATATATTGTGTTCGGTTATAAATGCTAGTATGCACGTACCGTACGCACAAAGTCACTAATTCTATCAGCTATTTTTTTGCAGAATTTATTACAAAAGAACTTTGACTCAATGGGAGATTTAAAATTGCCAACACCATATAATGATGTTGTATTACCGAATGCATGGAGGGTTGAAAATAAATCAACATTCATTGACATAGATTCAAGTGGACTTAAAGTGAGTTATACAGGTAAATGAACATTGAAACAGATTAACATTTAGAATTATTGAGCGTAAATCGTTGATAACTCAACTAATTTATCAAAAATTTAAAGATCCTGATGATAATAAAGCTATTATCATTCGAGCAAATCATCCAATTCCTTTAGAATGTGTGATATTTTACTTTGAAATTGAAATTATAGATAAAGGAAAAAATGGGTATGTCGATAATTATTTTATTTCATCATATTGCCTTTATTATTACGATTTTTTTTATAAACCTTTAATTATATTTATTAATAGAATGATTGGAGTTGGATATTGTACAAAGCAAAATGATAAAGAAGTAGACGATAAAGAAGTAGGTGATAAAGAAGTAGGCGATAAAAATGTAAAACCAAAATTTATAGATGACATGCTCATGCCAGGTAATGATAGATTTTATTCCATTTTTTATTAAAATAAATTAACATCAAATATCATACATAATATCCTTTAGGACAAGAAAATGGATCGTGGGGGTGTGGTTACCATGGTGACGATGGATACTCTTTTTGTTCTGGAAGTGGCGAGTCGTATGGACCAACATATACTACCGGTGACATTATTGGATGCTATTTAAACTTTTTAAAGAAGGTAGTATTTTATACTAAAAACGGAGTCAACCTAGGTAATTAACATTTTAAAAATTAAACTTTATTCTTTACAAAGCAAAATAAGTAATATTTATAACATATTTTAAGGAATTGCGTGTCGTCTTCCTGATGATTTCAAAGGCATTATATATCCATGTGTTGGATTTAGATCGCAAGGCGTGTCTGTAAAAGTAAATTTCGGTCGTGAAACGTTCAAATATTCTGGTAAATTGTCTAAGTGTCTATTCACTAACTTATTTAGATATTAACTTTGTTTATATATTTATCTCAATTAACAGCGATGACCAATGAAGACATTAGTAAAACATTAAATAATAATATATTAACAAGGTCAAAAGATATATTTAACAAAAAATCAAATAATATATTAATATTGAAATATCAAGAAAAGGTTCATTTTATTATAGGCGGAAATGAAAGTGTACTTGTTAATTTAACAGGTGAATTAGCAAAATCATTACACGTAGAAAAAATGCAAAATATTCAAGGATATATCTTTTTCCTTATGGGAGAATATAATAAAGCACTTGAAGCTTTAACTAAACTGACAGAAATTGATCCAAATAACATAAATGCACTAAGATGTCGAAGAGAAATTTACTTTATAATGAAAAAATATAATGAATTAAATGATGAATTAGAGAAATTATTAAAAATTAAGTTCGGTGTCAAATGTGCAACAAAAGCTCGTGAATCAATTAGTGAGTTGTAAGTCAAATGTACGTTTGTAAATTTTAAGTTTTAAAACTTATTTCTAATCCCCATACTTTTGTCACCTATGTAGTCTGTAAGTTCTTTGCGGCATATTTTTTTACAATAAATTATTGTACGTATCAATACCTAACGAATGTTAATTATACTTTTTGTCACTTCTACAGCTCGTAAGTTCTTTGCGGCATATTTTTTTACAATAAATCATTGTACATATCAATACCTAACGAACGTTAATTATACTTTGTCACATATGTAGTCTGTAAGTTCTTTGCGGCATATTTTTTTACAATAAATTACTGTACGTATCAATACCTAACGAACCTTAATTCTAACTAATCCCATACTTTTTGTCACTTCTACAGCTCGTAAGTTCTTTGCGGCATATTTTTTTACAATAAATCATTGTACATATCAATACCTAACGAACGTTAATTATACTTTTTGTCACATATGTAGTATGTAAGTTCTTTGCGGCATATTTTTTTACAATAAATCATTGCATGTATCAATACCTAACGAACGTTAATTATACTTTTGTCACTTCTACAGCAAGTAAGTTCTTTGCGGCATATTTTTTTACAATAAATCATTGTACATATCAATACCTAACGAACGTTAATTTTAACTAACCCCATACTTTTTATAAGCAAATTCTCCTATTTGAAGTTGACAAAGACTATGAAATTTTTCAAGTGTAGAAGAGAACATAAGATAATTAGTCACATAGCATAAAGTAGTTATGTTTGGATAATTTTGACTAAGCAAAAAAATAATTTCCTCTTTTATTTCATTGCTTAATTCCTTCTCATTTATTATAAAAAATTTTAGTGATTTGCATTTTGTCTTAAGTATAATTCTATTTAATTCTAAAGTATTATCTATTAATTCGAGTCTCTGAAGATTTTGTAAATTATTTTCATCTTCTCCAAAAGGATTTCCAAAAGAATGTTTTATTGATAAAACTTCCAAGTTTGGCACAAGATTTGCGAGATTATCTTTATCAAATTTGATTCCTTGCAAAATTAGTTTTCTAAGGCTTTGAGATTTTGCTTGCAGCATTTCACGTCGCATTAAAGGCATAAAACTAGAAGTGGTAATACTATAATATTTTAGCACAAGTTCCTTGAGTTCAGTTTGAGCACTAATTAAATTTAAAAATGGTTCTCGACAATTTGGTGGTATATCTTCGTTATAAGTAATAATATGAATAATTTGAATTCTTTTGTTTCTTATAGAAATTAAGTTAATATAATTGTATACATTCGTGTTTTGAATATTTGGAACAACAAATTTAAATTCGCATTCTCTCAATTCTGATGAATTGAACCATGAGCTAGGGATTAAAGAAAATGATGAGTTATCTTCAGCTAAAATATTGAGTTTCTTGATTCGCTTACAACTTCGAAACAACATGCTTTGGATAGTCATAAAAGTTGGAATTTCTAAACTAGGCTTAGATATATCTTGAGTATATTGATACCACAATGAGATAACATTTTTTATCTTGCAGCTAGAATAAGTCTCTAAAAATTTAGCATATTCAAATAATGTTTTTTGGAATATACATGATAGATCAACTTGATACGTATTCGAAGTCAATTGATATTTTTCATTTTCATTAAGATAGGAAAGATAAATAGATATGATATTTATAGAATGCTTGGATACATTATATAAAGGGTCAGCCCATAATAAAGGCACTGTTATGCGACAAAATAAGCGGTTAACTAAAAGACAGTTATATAAAGTGTGGTAATTATGTTCAAAGTTTTTGATAATTTCTAAATAACAATCGTCTGTTAATTTTGTTAATTTCATTTTGACATATATTTTAATACAGTATATAGGAAATGCAGGTTTATATAAAATACAACGCTATTCAAGAATAGCGAACACCTAATTGTCATAATATGCGGAATTAATTTTTTTTTTATTGGTAATCCATCTTAGTTTTACACTCTTGCACAATACAGGTAATTAAAATTTTCCAATTTAAATATGAATTATTTAATTACAATGTCAATGAATTGAAATATAAATTATTCAGTAAATAGATTGAATTGTTTAAATTCTACTCGTACAATATATAGATTTAATTTATAATTTATTTATAATTTATATATATATAGTGATTATTAATCAATTAAGCATTAAAGCAATCAAGGTATCTAGAAAATATGTATATTTCCTTAAGGACTTTCAATGAAATTACCTGTTTATCGAAATATTTGTTTTTAGTGTTGGCAGCAATAGATAAATAGAACATTAAAACAATAGAATAGAGCAATAGAATTTAGAATAAAACAAAAATTTTATCAATAGAACAAACAATTGACAAGATTATAATTAGTATTAATTTAGAGTGTCCAAATTATGCGATTTCAATTCGATTTATATTGTTTAAAAATAATAGCGATAAGAAAATCCCTGAATCTGGACACTAAACAGGCACAGAGATACATTGTAGCGGGCATGTAAGACACATGACACTACCAGTATCTCTGCGTCCACCGACGCAGAGATAGTGTCATGTGATATTAATGTTAACATTAAGTCGATTAGAGATATGAACTGTTACTTAATATGGTTTTTTTTAAAGTAGATATGGTACTATACCGTATTTCGCGTAATAACACTCATGAGCGTTATTTCGAAGATTGTGCCCTCAAAATATTATTTATATAGTTTCAAAATAACGCCCATATGAGTTCCAAAATAGCGTGCACCCCATAGTAAGGGATATTTATTTATAGTAAGATTTAAAAAAATCCAGTTCCGACGCATTTTTTGTTTGTCTACTTTTTATATAAATACTTAAATTTTTTTTTTCTCAAAATAACGTTCACGCCTTTAGCTATTCCCCAAAATTGATATATGACTATCACTTATAAGTATAATAGTATCAAAATAATTTACATTTTTTTATTGATATATTTAACAACCAAATTTTGTTTTTATAAAGATATTCATTAGTTGATTAGTTGATTAGTTATTATATAAAATCTCAAAATCTGATTAGCTGGCCCAAAGCCACCTTTTGCTGTGGGCACCCCAATATACACAGGCAATAGAAACATTAGTTAATTTAGGTTATTGATGAGCATTAAAAACAAAAGTCGCGAAAATAATACAATTAATTAAAAACTCCGTTCGTTCTTCGACGGCATCTTGATGCCGTAGGAGAATGAAATGAGTTCGGAAATAATAGAATATTTATGAAGTGACTTTCTTGTGTTAAAATAAGTCATTGATCACAATTAATGTCAAATGCCAACTTAAAGTTTACCATAATGTTTATATTTTCTAAGTTAACTTCAAGATAACCGCTTACATTAAGCATAATTTAGGCCGAATTAAGCTTAATTTAGGCCAAAATATTAAACTACACCGTGGGGCGTTATTTTGAGATGATAATTTTAATAACTTCATATTTAAAGATATAATATATTCCTTGACAAAATCCATTATTAGGAGACACAGTGAAAAATACACAACTGCTCTAAACTGTATAAATACAATTGTAAGTGATTGACCAATAGAAGGAAGTTATTCTATATAGTCACGTTAGGATTATCGTTATCAGTACTATATAACTAGATATTCAATCACACTCCATGATCATCCTCTCAATTGAATTTTTTTCACTTAACGTTAACGTTAAACAATGGAGTTTAAAAGCCATAGTTTCTACGTAACTGCAATATCAAAATTTGCAAAACGTCCCTATCATCAATACTTTAAAAATAAAGAAATAACTTCTTGGAACTTGTACGACTTTTTACTTTATAGATTCAAACAACGTGATTTTAATATCGATTCACGGATGGAAAGTGGATATTATCTGAGTTTTCTAGAATATTTTAAAAATGAACATAGTGAAGAAAGCGAATTTCTCATAAAGGAATATAAGGTAAATAAGAACATATGCAAGTATTTATAAAATAGCATTGTTATTATTCATACTAATTCAAATTTTAAGCATTATAGAATTGCGTGACAACAACAAAAATAAAGATCTGGTGGGATGTTATCTCCGGAAATGATGTAGAAGAACTTCAATTGGCGATTGATACAGCATTGAACTTAAAAGATAATTATTGTCAAACTGAGTGTGTAAAGGTATTAGTGAATTCTACTGTTATTTGTTATAGTTATGCAAATGATAATTTAATATTTAAATAGAATGAGAAGGTTCCATTATCAAACAGATTGGATCTTTATGAAATATTTATAGATCGAATAAATTCAATAGATGATGACGATATCAAGTATTTTGAGTAAATAATTTTATCTATTGATGTTAATGTTTATATACTTATTGGTATATGATTTTATATTAACGTCTGTTTTTTCTAGTCCTATTAAAAGTAGCATTATTTGCGTTTACAATTTCGACTTTCGGCTAAAAAAAAAATTATCTAAGGAGGATTTGGACCGTCTATCGGAAAAATTACCCTTTGCTGTCAACCACCTTAACGATTCATACGTTAAGAAATATATTGATGATATTTTAGCCTGGTATACAGATTTAAACACCGCACCACTGCGAATTAATTCAAAAAAGCCGGAAATTTCTCCAAATTGCAGCTATGAAGAAAAAATACAATGTAAAATATATCAAACCATATTGAACCATATGTGAGTAAAAACTAAGTATTATATTCCATATGCAATTTAAGGTATTCTAAAATTTCTTTATCAGGGAGCAATCAATTTGGTTAAATTCTTACAAAGTGGATAGAATTAGTGAACAACAATATACAGCTGATACAATCTATAGCTTTATTTTCAAATCCTTAACGCATATTAATGATAAACTTTATACATTTTTGTAAGTATAAACTTAAGTTTTCATTCATTTTGTGTTATTTTTTAATCAACTTTATAACTTCAGTGGAGAAATAACGTCAATCGGATCTTCGCAAAGAAAACGGATTTATAAATTGCTTGGGTTAAATAAGAAAAAAAGTGTAATTGGTCGTCGTTGTGATTTGCTTTTATGTGACCAATATGACTATGTACATTTAGTTGGTGAAGTAAGCGGGCCACCTTTGAAAAAACTTCCTAACAAGGAAAGATTCGACCTTGGTAGAAACAATCGCAATGCGAAGGATGAAAAGAGCCTTTGTGAATTGGCTATAGTGGCAGAATTCGGACCAATTCTGGATGAATCAGACTTAAATATTTTATTAAATGAATTATATGTATTTATGATTCAAGTAAAACGTATGGATTTTCATCTTTGAGGAGTTTAAAATCACCATTAATTAATACTATAATATATTATACAGAAAAAACAATAGAAACATCCGTATTGGACCATATGATGCATAAAGTCTATCGTTCAAGACTCTTAAATAAGGCTGAAATTCCCCTGGAGAAAAAGAACATTGATAAAGTTGACTTTTTACAATTTTTATTTACTATTTACGAACTGATTGTAAGTGAACATTATGCCTTAACCTCATTTAAAATATTATTACAAATCCTTTACACATCTGGTTCTTTCTGTATAGATCTTTGTTGCTGAAAATTTTAACAAATTAGAAAAATTAATGAATGAACTTTCAAGAAAAAAGCAAGAGTGGATAGCCAAAAACGTTAACGTTGATTTTGATACCTTGAAAATAAGCGAAGCAGCAAAAAAACTGGTGCTTTCACAAGCAATTACCACATCAACTCCGTCATCATCACCAAGTGACAATTCGACTGGTTCTCCAAAAGAATCAATAGTTAACCTACTGGATTTTTTTATAACACCATTACGGGCTAAGGAAACCCTGAGGGAAATGAATTCTTTATTTTCAAAGGAACAAGTTTTTGCCATAGATAATACTATTCTTCTTACGCCTGAACGAATGCCAATGAGCACTTATGATGACGATTTAATTTCTGACATTCAAATTTAAAAAAATATCATTATAAAAAGCGCTATTAATCCGGATAATCTATTATTACTAATAGATTTGAAGCATTAGTGGCCCGGATTATAATGATAAGTTTCAGGTTAGTGGTACGAATTGTCATGAAAAGCGTTGCTAGCTCAGATGGTTCATTTTTGGACGAAAGCGTTAGCAACCCGGCTTATGATAAAAGTACTAACGGCTTATTAATTATGTAAATAGAAAATCTATGTTCTAATTGTATCAATTTTGTCACTGATTCAGAAATTGCGCACATTTAAATATTAATAAGATACACGAAGATTTGTTGAATATTGATTTTTTATTGTGCAATAAACTTATCGCCATGTAAAGTAATACACACATGATTAAACATAAATCTCTCGTAGAAACCATAAAGTTATATAAATCTTATTAAATCATTAGTGAAAGGCAAGAATGGAGATAAGGGATATGATTTATCGTTATAGAGGTGATGCCATGATCATATGATCTCACGGACCCGTAGGTTCGTTAAGCATGTGATATTTTATCTTCAAGGCAGCCGCTAATGCATCCTTTTTTAGAGTTTATTTTATTATCTGAAAGATCTAAAAAAGATAGGGTAGAGTTTTTGCAAAGAGCATCCCAACATTTACCTCGTTTAGATTATGACAGTAATAAAAGTAGTGTTATCGGTTTTATATAGCTGTAAGTTATGCCACTCAAAATAATGCTCCGGGACGTTATTTCTTTTTGGTTTTTATTTTCTTTCTTTTTTAATTTTTTTTTTTCCTTTCCATTTTAATTTTTAGCTTCAAGCAATTCTATATCTTTTCTAACTTTTTATAGTCTACTATACAGTATATATTATTTGTATTCTTGGAAAGAAAAAAATTAATTGAAAAAAACTAATTCTGCGATATTAATAATAAATCCGCTAAATAAGAAAAAAGTAACTAAAAATAAATATGGAATCACTTTGCTGTGATGGAGGCTAGTCAATAGAAAAGTTAGTTAATTTAGGGCATTAAAAACAAAAGTCGCGAAAATAATACAACATTAAAAACTCAGTTCGTTCTCCGACGGCATCATGATGCCGTAGGAGAATGAAATGAGTTCGAGGTCGTCTAAAGCAGCATGATAGAGGCTTGTTTTAATTGGTTGTTGATTCAGATTATCAGATTAAATTTGATTGGCTGGTAGATCATGCACTATAATATTTGTTCTATGAAATCGTACGAAAATCTATCACTTATACGTATAATAGCGATAGTACGTATCAAAATAATTTACATTTTTTTATTAATATATTTAACAAACAAACTTTGTTTTTTATAAAGATATTCATTAGTTGATTAGTTATTATATAAAATCTCAAAATCTGATTGGCTGGCCCAAAGCCTCCTTTTGCTGTGGGCACCCCAATATACACAGTCAATGGAAAAGTTAGTTAATTTATGCCATTGATGAGCATTAAAAACAAAAAGTCGCGAAAATAATACAATATTAAAATAAAATTATTTACGATTATACTGTACTACTATACATATATAATATAGGGTGAGTCAATAGCGATAGAAATCAAGCAAATTGTTTTTATTGAATTGTTTTTAAAACTTTAAATGCTAATAACTTAACAAAAACTTGATCAAAATTGTTTTAAATAAATTCTATAAGTTTGTAGAATTTATTTAAATTTTTTTATTAAATTTGATTAAGTTGTTGTTAAGTTATTGTTATTCAAAGTTTTAAAAAAATTTATTTGGAAAAAATTTGCTTGATTTCTATTGACTCAACCCCATATATATATTATGAGTACAGTATGCTAGTTTTATATACTCAAATGCGATTTTTGTAACATACACCACTACTTTACTGAACCATACATTATTTACTAACTCAATAGCTAAAAAAAAAAAAAATCCATACGTAGAACATTAAATTCGCAAATTGTAATAAGTACATACGTACGTACAATCAAATTTATACTATTTTAGAAATAGATTCCAGAAATTATTGTGAACAAACTTGTTCTTTAAAAAAAAAGTGAAGTTTGAAACGAGGCCGAGCCGAAAGCTACAGAAAAAAAATTGGTAACATTACGGTGAAAAAACTAGAACTGGTTTTGAAAAGAGGCCGAGAGAAGCGAGCCTGAGAGATATAGAAAAAAATTATTACAGTTGTCTTCATAAATTCTGGAACAGCAAAAAATTTTCTGATGATCGAATCGATAAGTTACCGAGTCAGAATTAATAAGTTGCTGATATCAGCAGACGTTAGAAACTTATCGGTTCGTTTATCGATAATTTTTTGTTGTTCCACAAACAATTGTGATAATGTTATTGTATATAAAGAAAATGTAGAACCAGGTTTGAAAAGAGGTCGAGCGAAACGAGGCCGAGATATATAAAAAAATTGTTAAAAATCTAAGACTAATTATCTTTAGTTATACACTTATAATTTGTTCAAAACTAGTCTTATGTGTTGAGTTCTATTTCGTTAAAAAAGAAAACTCAAAAAATTTCTTAATTTTAATCAAGTAAAAACATTATATCGAATTATTGGTCAGTTGAAGCTGGGCGGCTTCGCCGCCCGCATATGCAACGTCTAGTTTATATGTAACAATGGGCTGTTTTAATACGTAACACCCAATATAGCCATCAAAAAACCATTTTTATCGCACACCCGAAACGTTAGTGTTTATGAACATTTTAGAAATCACATAATATCCGAACATAGGTCTCTCTAGTTATTACAGTATATCGATATTTATTCAAATGTGTAATTGTACCATGCCAACTCAAAAAATGAATAAAAGGGCATGCTTAGTTACTTATTCTATCACGCATTAACATTTCTAAGATTGCATAATTACAGTCAGAAATAACGGAAATAGAAGATTTCAATATTTCTAGGTGGCCACTGATAAGTTTAACTTGAAGTGTGTTGATTCTATTTCCTTTTTCTGCTTTATCCAGCTTGTTAAGGATATTAGGAAGTATCTTTCTTTGCTCATTCCACCAAATGTTAAATTTAGAAAGTGATATAGCAATTTCTGCGAATGCTTCAGTTAAATCTGATAAATATTTGATTAATCCTGTTTTTTCTTCCTTTAAATTATTTTTATCATTTATAGATTCAACTAAAGCATTAATTATAGTTTTTTGTCTTGCGGCATTATTCCCTATAAAAAAAATATCAGATTACGTTCGCAATATTTTTTTCATTATCAAAACTTAATATAACTTACCGTCTAAATAATCAGCAGATAGGTATAAAATTGCACAGATGACTGCAATTTCTGGTCCTAGAATCGCTCCATAACAACCAGTTATTCCTACAGCAAGAACTCTCATCCAGAGTTTTGGTTTAATTTTATCATATAATTTTTCCCCTTTTTGTTTTTTATTTTCAGCATTTTTTAATTCAACTTTTATTTCAGCAATTTTTTTTTCGATTTCATCTTTATGAGGTTTAGATTCTCCCTTAAAATCAACAAATTCTCCTACAATATTCATGAGTTGTTTGAATAAATCCTGTGAAATTGCATCATAATCTTTGGTTTCATCAGATAATGATTTTAGCTCTTCAATGATATCTTCCTTATGAATTGTTTCATCAGCAACAAGATCTATGACCCCTTTCAAGTCCACAATATAGCTTGATAATTTGGTGCAGTAATCAACAGACTTCTCAGCAAACATTCGAAATTCCAAACGAATATTAGTAACTTTGTCTATTAATTGTTTTTTAATTCTTAAATCATCAGTCTCAACTTGTGTACAGTTTGAAAATGTTCTTATACATTCTGTCATACTAGTTTTAAAGGCCTGTACTATTTCTTGGAAATTATCGGATTCGCTCGCTTTCATTTTAGAGGAAGCTTGTATGTCAGAGGAAGCTGTTTCTTGGAAAATATCAGATTTACTCACTTTCATTTTAGAGGACGCTTGTATGTCAGGGGAAACTGTTTCTTGGAAAATATCGGATTCGACCATTTTCATTTTGGAGGTTTATTGTGTGGTTCAGAAATTTTTTCTAAATATTCCGTTTATAAAATTTATAGAAGAGAGTCACTATTTATTGATATTCAAATTAAAATACAGATGTGATATTTTTTTGAATTATAACTTATCCAGTGTTATGATATCTGAAATTATATAAATTATTTATGAAATCAAACTTAAAAAACGACAAAAGTATCAAACATATGACAGTTACCGTAGTTTCTATGTACTTGGAATTAAAATTCATGGCAATGCTGCATACACGAACAATATTTTTCTTTTTCCTCAAGACATTAATGATAAAACAAATGTAGATCCTAACCCACTTTAGGTGATCTCAAAAAGAAGGAAATGTGGATACATTACATCAATCAAGTTATGATCGCATTACATCAATGCAAAACAATTGTATCTTAAAAAAGTAAAATTGGGATTGATAAGGATTTAGATTTGAACTTATATATACTTCCGTGGGAAAGTTCACTTACAGTGTACGTATACTTCAATCTCTCTACGTATATAGATAATGCATAAACTCGTATCAATTAAAAGCAAATTTCTTAGCAGGAATTGCTTTGCATAGAAATAACACGCCATGAATAAAAATGTAATTATAGCAACTATTTATGTATATACTACAAGTAGAACAATAAATCTTTTTTACAAGTATTCTTTCAAAAATCTTTGGTATGATATGTGACTTCCCCAAATATTTTCTATATTATATAAATTCTTTTTGTATCTCTTTCACATGTAATTTAAAAGATTAGAAGATATTTGGAAAAGTTGCATATCACACAGATTTTTGAAAGAATACTTGTCGAAAATGCTTATTGTTCTGCCTCTGTACTACTGAAACTTAGATAAGTCACTATTAAGAATGACTAATTAGTTTAAATGAGTTAGTTATTATAGTCACTATTCTATATAATGTATTGAGGTTTTTAGATTTCTTGTACCGTACCTCATTGCTTCCAATTTCGAAATTGTTCCTATTTTACACAATCTTTTTTCGCACTCATTCATATATCAAATCTTTACAAATGCAAAATTCGAAAGACATAAAGAAAAATCATTATCAAGGAAATAAAAATGAAAATGAGGTTGTTTTACATTCAAATTGTAAAGATTCTAAATTCGAGTTATGTAAAACGGTCTTGAAAAATATCTTATCTCCCACAAATCGACCGGATGAAGGGATATTTAAAGTCTTAAAATCTTTACAAAAATGTAAAGTACTAATTGAGAAATCCAAAATTACGAATATACAACAAATAACCGTCAATTTTATCAAATTTAGTGAAGATTTGTCTTCTGAACTTTATGAAGTTTCTTTATTCATTATTGATATTATTCAGTGTTTTAAAATTATTTTAAATGATACAGCTAAGGCCAGCGATTTGGTTGATGTGCTAGAAACTTCTCTTAATGGTTCTAATAAAAGGATTGGTTGTATTGAAGGTCTTGAAAATTACCTAGATAATATAAATAATGAGATAAGGCAAGGGTTATATAACTCAAATGTGAAGACGATTGAAATTGATAAAATTGATAAAGAAATTGATAAAGAAGTTAAAATAATTAATAATCAATTCAAACTGCTCATTAGCTTTTGGGAAAGCCACAAATGTCTAATTGATAATTTGGTTAAATTGTTATATGATCATATAAAAAAATCAACTTGTACATTAGAAATTTCAAAGGTTGATTACGAAGAGATAATAAGCTTATGGGCAAAAGTGATAGACAAGTGTAAGACTGATTATCTTAGAGCAAAGGATGCAATTGTAAAAGGTTCATTTCATACAGGTAAAAACTTTATTCTCTAATTATCTTTATTATTATTTAGCAATTTTTTAACATCATGAATTGTATGCGTATTATAGCCATCGATATATCAAATGATACTGGTAAAAAATATATATATTTATTGCATTGATTATATATTTCATATTTAATAATTAAATTCTCTTAACTAGGCGTTGGCCTCAGTAATATCGACTCAGACCCTGCTAATATCAATAATAACGGTAACAATTGGAGTTTAAACAGACTTGTTCTGTGTTCTGTTACGAGTATTTTGAGTTTGGTTGTTGTTTCTCAAGTGCCAAATTTTTTGAGAAATATATTTTTGAAATACATTTTAGCAAAATAGTAATGACGTATATTGTTGTATCACAAATAATTATTTCTATGAAGATAGCGGTAAAAGATAAAAATCTCATATATATTTTTGCTTTACGATTATTAAATTTTCAGTTTGATGCATCTATATTGATAAAAAGTAAAAACACGTGAGTAAATGTATAATCACTATGCTCAAAACAGTGTACATCGAATATTCCCGAACATCAAAACTCAACTATTGTTGTTATTACACTGCCTTTAATACCCGAGTAAAATATTAATTACCAAACTGGGCGACGAAGCCGTACACATGTTTAGTGATCTGCCATTAATAGCATTATAAAAAAGGCTATAAAAAGGCATGCCATGTTACTATTGGACATTTCTATTGGAAAATGACACATTCGACGTGGAAAATATTCGAAGATATGCTATAGGAATTAAAATTAGTTTATTTTATAATTTTATTCTTTTATTTTATTGGATTGTATTTTTATTATTCTATTTCACGTATATGATAAAGAAAATTTTGACACGATGTCCAGATATATGGTTTAATTAAATATAATGAAAAATCATCTTATAATTTAATCTGAAGGCATATTTTACTACGAAACCTAACACGTCAAAATGGATTAAATCCTTTTCCACGATAATATCTGCTTTTAGATATAGTTCCTTCATCATATTCTAGGTTTTCTTCGAAAATTACTGAATACATTATTGAGTGTAAGAGCTATGATTAAGATTTTAAAATTTATGGGAGGGTTTTCGGGCTGAACATTTTTACTTAGCGGGTGCAATAGTTAATGTTAACTTTTAACATAAGTATTATAAAAGATTTATTTCGCGATGATTCTGCCCCTTCCCCTCTCCTCTTCTCTTTGCACATTAATTTTTTTGTTTAGTTAAACAGTACATTTCATCAAACATCAATTAAATGAAATTCAAATATATATTGTTCTATTGTAGTCTGTCAAAATTGAATAATTATATGATATTATTTTTAACAACTATTTCGTAATTATTATCGTGACAAGAATTATTAGTATGCCATTATGCGAAACGCTTAATCACATGACTTTATCTCTGCCAATTTTAAGGCAAAGATACTGTATGCTGAAATTGGACTTATTTCAATTGGATTGATTGGATTTATTGGATAATTGGACAATTGAACAATTATATACAACCAATTTAGTCACAATTGAAAACGTTTAATTTGAAATTTTAACGTTGTTTACAATCATCAACAACTAAAGATTCCAGTTCTATTGTTTAAACAATTGAAAATTCAACAACATCTTGATGGTTTGTTGGTGTCAAATATAATTATTATTGAAAAGAGTAAACATGTGAATTTTACTTAAACGAATAATATTTAGGATTCTGAAAATGAGCACTTTAATTTACCAAATTATGTTCACCAGAGTTACGAATTAATTCTACTGACATTATCGTTATGTTTACCAGAATTACGAATTAATTATACCAAAATTATGTTTACCAGAGTTACGAATTAATTCTACCAAAATTATGTTTACGAATTAGTTCTACCATAGTTATGTTTACCAGAGTTATAAATTAAATTATACCAAAATTATGTTTACCAGAGTTACGAATTAATTGTTGTCTCTGTACGTGTTCTATGATTCTATTTTTTTAAGTCTTCTTAGTAACAGGTTTCTTCCTATTCGTTTGTATATACTTTGCTCTGGGAAATTGCTGGCTACACATAATTTTTTAACGATAACTGATGCAAACATAAATGATTATACGTCATAGTATTTCAGCATCGGTAAATGCTGAAATAAGTCATATGATTAGTCAGTTAAGTATAGATTTTAAAAGGCCCGCTCATGCCTTTTTTTATTTAAATCTATCGCTATACTGTATAATATTCGACATGTTATAAAAATATTTTAAATCATGGTATTCAAAATGAACTTTTCAAAGAAACTAAATCAATATTACAGATTAATTCAAGTACTAACAAGGTTTAGTAACCAGGTTAGTGAAATGCAAAAAAAATCACTTCTGCTACTACCAAATGTAATAAGACTTATTGATGGTAAGTTTAAAACAAATAGAGACTAAAATTACAGGGTTATTTATCAAGCAAGGATTTTTAATAATATATGAACTTTATTATGAAACTTTGGAGTCAACCGATTAAACTTTATCTTGATTTGAGGATTTTTTGTTAGATAAAGTTGAATATGGGCAACACAGTTAATTTGGCCAGCATTAAAATAATTCCGGCCCACGACCAACATAATTCCGCCCAGAACTATGGAGCAATTTTTAAACGGTTAAACGGTTCCAATTACTAGTCTTTGTCAACGCTAAAGCATGAAACAAATTTATACGTATGGGTTAAGTTAGTATAAATGCCCCATATTTTTTCCAAGTAAAATTTTTTATCAAAACTTTAAACAGTATCTCTGCGTCTACCGACGCAGAGATAGTGTCATGTGATGTTAAAGCTATGTTAAATAAAATGAGATGAACTTGAGATTAGTATTTTTGCATCATGTATTTGAAATTTAACATAAATTTATCAAACATTTACAATTAAAAGAGAATTAAAAATAATGCTATAATAAGTTATAAGAAAGAGGAATACGAGTAGTTATAAATCGTCAAGTTAGAAATTGAAGTGCTAAAGCAAAACAGCTTTAAGATTAATTTCGATGTAAGTTAAAATTTAATTTCCCGGTGTAATATCATATGACGTGTTCAAAAGTCATGCATCACATAACTATGTAATTTTATTTAAAAAAGGGATATTTAATATTCTGAAAATGAAAATTTAAATATACGCTATACAAGTAAACTTCTTTGCAAGATATGGATATAGTAACTTCTACGTAATAACAAATTAAAACAGATTTGGCGCCTGTGTTTTAGTATAATATAATAATGGTAACGGAAGCATCTTCGTGACAAAATACAATGATAGAATTGACTTCGTAGAATATAAATATTGTTATCAATTGTACGTATTTGTTGTTCAAGAAGGCGAATTTCTCTAGAATTAGGTCAAATAGTATTAGATGTGTACTAATTGTATTTATTAAACAACTAATTTAAATTTATAATACCTTATTTGTGCTTGAGTTTCTTCAAAAATTCTGAGAGACAGACGAATGGCAGGCATTATATAGAAGCTGTTCGCAAAAATATTTAACGTGTAAGCAGCTCATAAAAGAATTTTAAAGTTTCTTTTATGCCATTTTTTTCACTAATAAGCAAATTTTTAGAGTTTTTTTTTTGCATTAGCACAGCCTTTCATCATTACAAGTTGATTTGTTTTTAATAAATATGAATTCTTTAAACTATACTCTTCAAACTTGTTTTTTAACCTATCTTGAGAATTCAGGTTTATAAAGAGGGATTCAACGCGTATGATTTACTAGAGCTTCTTGTGTTTCTAAAATTAATATAAACTCATACTTAATAATTTCATAAATTTACTTTACCGGTATGTTAGTTGCAATATGTAAAGGAATTATATTACATATTTTCTAAGGCAAGATTTTTAAGTATTTAGAATAAATTTTATTATAACGAATATGTTAAATGAAATTTTTTTCAAATAATTACAAATTAAAATCAATTTCCTTTTGCCCAATCATTATTCCAACGCCTGGGATCACTATATGAATAAGTCTTGGGACATTGTTCTTCCTCATCGTGATAAACAGCTTTACATCTTGTCGAACAATTTGAACACTTGATCTTTTCTTTCCATTCTTGGCTCATGACTTCAAGCAATTTCAGCTCATAACTCATGATTTCAGAAAATTTTGGAGCAAACCAACAATCATTCGTATTATGATTATTTTTTTGACAGCGTCTGTACCACTTATAATTATTATATTCAACTTTACCCCATGGGAAAGGTGGATATTTCGGTCTTGGACCCATCCTTCTTCCTCTCGGTCTAGAGTAAGTGGTTATTGATCAGTGTTTCATACATTATGTTTCATACAAGTATTTGAATATACTCACAGCCCATTATTTAAAATATAATATCAGTGATTTTGATCTTAGTACAATACTTTTACACCTCGATTTATATGTCTTCACAAAGTATACATGTGACTTTTTAAATATAGCACAAAAAATTTATGTATATATATATGTGCCAAAGGAAAACCCCCGAATTTTTCTAATAAGAATTAACAGGTTTTCCTTTACGGCACTCATATACTGGTTAAATGCCTACCGATTATATATTTTATAGAAATAAATAATATTAATTGGTTTTTTGCACTGATAAATCATATGTCGACAATATACTGTATATACTGTAAATATATACTGTATATTTGAGCAAGATAAGTAACATATTGCATAATTTATTACAATGCAGTATCACACTGTTTAAGCACCATGTGCATTTAGTTATAATTTATTATAATACAATATATAATACATACGTACTGTACCGTACATACGTTGATAAATAATTTTAAAGTCAAATATAGTCTATTGACAATACCGGTTTATTTTATTATTGGATAGTCTTTTAAATCTGTCCTGTATATTTGTGAAATATAATAGCATATATATAAATATTATCACTGGTGATTTACGGTTTGGTTAAAAGCCTTCTTTTGTATTTTAATAGAAAAATACTGAATTACACTTTTTAGTGAATTGCAATTTTAATTGTAATTACCTTAAAGTCATGGCTTTTGCTTATAAAAAATATTGGTGTTATTGTTGTAAAGAAGTGGGTCATACATATGCCAATTGTTTTTTGAAAAAATCAATAAATAAAAAATCCGAACACTTACTTTCTCAAGGAGCATTGGAGCTTTATAAGGTAAGTTATATAACGAAAGAATTATAGCTGGTAGCATAAAAGTCACCTTATATAATCACGTGTTTAAAAATATTTTTTAGCAATTACTCCCCACAGAGGAAAATTACGTAAAAAGACGCAAATTAGTTGTGAAGATCAAGAATATTTTAAGCGAAGAAGTTTATTTGTTTGGGTAATGTTTTTTTGTTATGTAAAATAGGAAATCCATACATTTTTTTTAATTAAAACATACTCTTACCAAGATCGTCTGTGAATCTTCTTGGAACGGTAACTTCTGATGTTGATATATGCGTTTCGACACCAAGTAGCGAATTAGAAAATGTATTTACATTGTCTGAAATATTACAAGAACGTGTGTAAATCATATTTCTTAATTTGTGTTAAAAAAGTTAATAAGTTAATTAATCTTTTGAATGTTAAAAAATAGATAACATGGAAATAGTTGAGTGCGTTTCAGATGCTAAAGTGCCTATCGTTAAGTTTTGGGATCCTAATTTGTATGTAAATTTGTAATGCTTTAATTATATTGTCGATTTGAGCTTAATTTTCAATTTTTAAATCACAGAAAATTAGTATGCGATGTTAATGTTAATAATACTATTGGAATATATAATACGCAACTATTAAGAAGTTATGTTGAAATTGATCAAAGAATTCGACCTTTGGTAATGATAATAAAACATTGGGCACGACAACGAGGTTTGAATAACGCTGGTACGTGTCTTGTTAATTATGAAATCCATTATTAAATATGAAATCTATTATTAAAGATCTGGTATTAATATGATACTATACGAATTTACCTAATTATAAGCTCGTGGAACTTTGTCTTCGTACACTTGGGTGTGCATAGTCTTGAATTTCTTACAAATGTGTGATCCACCAATATTACCAGTGCTTCAAATTCCCGATATTCCTTTAAATAATGAGATTGATTTATCAGTTTACAATGATATTGATTCATACAAAGGATTTGGTAAGCAAAATCAAGAATCGATTGGGGGACTATTATTTGCATTTTTTAAATGGTGGGTTATAATACCTATAATTATTGCTTTCTTATTGCGGCCGATAAAATCGGCTGATGCTGAAATTTAAACATATTTTGATATGACAAGTTTAAAATTTTATGGACATTCTTTTTTAATAAATATTTAGTAGGTTTATATTTACAAATTGAGATTCTAAACTTCAGCATCAGCTGTAACAATTACATGACTTTCGAAAAACTAAAATTTTATCGCTTTGTTCAGTTTTGCTTATGAATTTGATTATAAGAGTAAAGTCATATCCCTTCGACAAGGAAAATTCATTACCAAGCGGGAAAAAAGGTGGGGCTATTGGAAGCTATGCATAGAAGAACCTTTTGACACGTCAAGAAATCTTGGAAATGGTATAAATCATGTTAGCTTTAAAAGGATTATTAATGAATTTCGTAGGGCTTTTAGAATTCTCTACAAATATGCAAACCTTAACATTTGTTGCAAAATTACATACCGAACACCATTTGACGATTTTTGCGATGAATGTGAACAAAAAGATGGAACGTTTTTTATTTCTAAAAAAGTTTTAAAAAAAACACAATTATATTTGGAATTAAAGAGTCGCATTTTGGGTTCGGATAATTTAGATCTGGGATTAATAAACCATATTTTAGGATAAGATACATTTTCTATTATTATTTTTTTTATTAATTTTTCTTAATATTCAATTATAAACAAAATTGTGGCAAGCGAAAAAAGATCTTGAAAATACTTTTAATTGACCTTTCCATTTCATATTCTCTAAATTTCTTATTTGTTAATGTAAGGAGTCTATTTTATGATCCTTTCTTTTTTATAGAATCACAACTTACTCTCGTTATAGTGAACCCTCGATATAGTGAAGAGTTTTGAATTATGGAATTATTAAACTTCAACTCGATATGGTGAAGAAATATAGTATTTCCTCGATACGTATAAACTATAGTGATGATTTATTTTTCAACCCGATGACTTCACTATAATGAGTTAGAGTTGTATATATATTTTTTAGCTGAATAATTTCTCATAATTATTTTGTAATCTTATAATTTGTACATTTTCGATTTTTTAATAAGGATTTTTAGAAAAAACATTAGATGCCATTGTGGGACCACCATCTTTACACACGTATGTCGACCTAAGCGAAGCATAATTCGCTAAAAGATTTTTAATTTATATACTTTAATAATATGATGGCAAATTTTATAGCGCTACAAATTCAATAAGATACAATTTAATTAAATATTTTACAATTCAAAGTTTTTTACAAATTCTAAAGGTTAATTTTTTCAGTTATTCAAAATAATAATTCTTTACACAGAAATAGCTTTTAATGATGATTGTTCTTTTTAATTCTACGAATTATCCTAATGAGGTTTACAATTATTTTTTCTTTATTAGGATTAGATATTTCGACTAGTTCTATTTTTTCTTCAAAGTTATCAATTAATTTCTGTTGATTGGCAATCTTTTTCTCATTATTTATACATTCTCCGATTTTATTTTTTAAAGTTTGTAGTAATGTTTTATTTATTTTTTTTGATTTCTTAAGGTCTTTAAATTTCTCTGCAATTGTACTTTGGAAATTTAATTGCACTTGACACATTTTGTCTTGAAGGCCTTTGTATATTTCATCTTTTTGGATGATTTGCTGACAGAGAAGATTTATTTCGCGTTTAAGGAGAAAATTATCATTTCTGATTCGTTCATTTTTTTGTTTAATAAGCAAGCTATCACATCTAATTCGTTCATTTTCTTGTTTAATAAGCAAGCTATCACATCTAATTCGTTCATTTTCTTGTTTAAGTAGCAAAATTTCATTTCTGATTCGTTCATTTTCTTGTTTAAAGAGCAAATTTTCATTTCTGGGTTGATCCTTTTTTTGTTTTTCTTCATTTATCTGTTCATTGTGAGGTTCATTAGTCTCCTCCTCATCGTCATCCACTTTAATAACCAATATCGAATAATCGTCATCAGCATTGGTTTCTTCGGAATTGTCATCAGCATTGGTTTCTTTGGAATTAGAAGTATTATAAAAATTAAAAAAAGTAAGAGTAAAAAGATAAAAAATATAATAAACAGTTTTGAAAGTGCAAATAGCGAAAATGATATCCATTTTGTGAATTAGATTCCCAGGAATGATTCTGCAAAATTTAAATACTTTCGTGTGAATTCGACTTCTGCACAACTTTTCTTAATCAGCTAGAAAAGAATCTTTGTCTGATTCAAAATTTTTTTTTACAATAAAAACCAGATTGTTCGCAAATGTGCAGTATCACGCAGCGTTTTGAGGCTTAGTACGCGTACTAAAACGCGCTCGGTTCTATTATGTTACCCAATCCTAATTAAATAATTAAATAATTTTATAAATTTAATTCAGATTATACAATAAAGTTCAGAACCGAATTTATTTTTTACATAATAAATTCGGCACCAATTTCTTCAGATTTCACGTGTGTTATATTACCACATGACTTGGAATGTATATTACGGTTTTTATCAATGTTAATCTAAATGAACAAATTGTAACTGTAACATTTAATATACCGTATAAATTATTTGTTGGTTATAATATGAAAACCGGTTTTTATAATAAAAGATGTTACTATATATGCGGTATATCGAATTTTTCGTTTTCAGGTTCGCTATAAAAAGGCTTATTAAATCCAGAGCTGACTATTATATGCGTACTTTGTCGTTATAACTGTTTTGAATTTTGAAAATCTATTCTAAAAAAATGGCACCAAAAAGAAAACACGAGATGATCGATGTAGAAATACCCAAACTACCTACACATGATTCAAAACGCACAAAATTGTTTGTTATTGGTAGCAACGATTGTGGTGAACTCGGCTTAGGTGACAGTTTTAAAGAAGTGAAATATCCTAGACATGCTAAAAGTTTGGTCGATTTTCCTATTGTGAAAATTAGTTGTGGAAGTTTACACGTAGCAGCTCTAACTCGAGATGGAAAGGTAAAAAAATTAACATATATTTGACAACAAAAAATTCAAATTTATTAAAATATTCTTGTTTTTTTAGGTTGTTACTTGGGGTTGCAATGATGAAGGTAGGATGTATTCATGAGTTATTAATTTTAAGTTTTTTTTTACTATATAACCTGATTTTTAATATCTTTAAAGGTGCATTGGGCAGAGTTACTAAAAGTGAAGAAAATCCAAATGAAACTGATGAAAATGTACCAGCATATGCTCAAGGTCTTGATAATATAATTATAGTCAAGGTCGCTTGTGGTTCAAATATAACGTTTGCTTTATCTGATAAAGGCCAATTATATGCTACAGGAACATTTAGGGTATGTATTTGTTTTTCAAAATGACGTAAGATTAATATTTTCATCATAATAATTTGCATTTTACATTTAAGGATAATAACGGGAATACTGGGTTTACCTCAGCAATTAATAAGCAATCAATGTTCGTGAAATACGGCCCTACTTCCCACTTAAAAATTGCTGACATCGCTGTCGGAGACAATCACGCGTTAATGTTAACGACTCAAGGTGATTTATACACTTTTGGATGCATGGATTCTTATCAGCTTGGAAGAAGAATATCGGTACGTAAGCCTAATGGCTTAAGATTGATTCCTGAAAAAATATCAATAAACCGAATTATAAAGGTTTTTGCTGGCGGATACCACAGTTTCGCGGTCGGTGATGGTGGAATTACGTATATATGGGGTCAAAATGCGGAGGGTCAATGTGGTATTGAATCGCCGAATCCTATTGTAACTCCAATGAGGTTAGAATTCTTCGAAAATTTATCCAGTGTGAAACAAATTTCCGCAGGACTTCACCATACGTTGGTCCTTCTAGAAAATGGTGATGTTTATAGTTTTGGCAACACTAGATATGGACAATTAGGCATTGGTGCTTCGGAAGGAAACCGAAAGTCTCCTGTCCAAATTAATCTTGATAAATGCGACTGGAGATCATCATCCTATGACTGTCAATAATGAAAATAAGGTATATACTTAGGGTTTTGGCGGAACATATGCCCTGGGAAATCGAAGTGAAAATAACGAGTTATTACCATTCGAACTTAAATGTAAAGAATTTGGGGAAATTTCAGCAATTGGGGAAGGTAGCCAATATTCGGTTATATTATCTAATTTTCCTAATTGAGTCTACTAACATAGTTTAAAATATCATTTTCGACATTAATTAATGTAATATAATTTGTTGTAAAGTTCCTACTTTTGTAAATAAAGATATTTTTCTCATTACAAAAAAGGGTCAATACAATTTACGTACTTAATTTATGAGTTAGTAGCGTAGTTTTCGCACAAGTTAACTGGTTTCAC